>VDFB02227610.1:34154-65183 GCA_007258455.2 Sequoia sempervirens
ATAAAACACTATTTTTATAAGAAGGTTTGACATTAGAAAGATAAGTGTTACTTATAGTTTAATAAAACACTATTATAGTTTTACCAACATATACTATTGTATGCTTGCATGGCTTCTTAGTTAATATATGGGGAGAGAAAGAGAGAGAGATAGAGATATATGGGAAGAGAAAGAGAGATGGAGATATATGGGAAGAGAAAGGAAGAGAGGTGAAGATAGAGAGTAAATGGATAGGGGGGATAGGGAGGGAGAGATGGAGAGAGAGAGAGAGAGGGGGGGAGATAGAGAGGGGGAGGGAGAGAAAGGGATATAGATAGAAAGAGATAGAGAGAGGAATGAGAGGGAGGTAAAAAGAGAAATAGAGATAGAGATATAGAGCAGGAGAGATGGAGGGAGAGATGGGAGGAATGAGAGAGAGAAAGGGGGAGAGGGAGAGATAGCCTCACTGACAGAGGTGGGGGAAGAGGCGAGAGTGACATAGATAGTGGGAGATATAGAGATATATAGAGCGACAGGGAGAGATATATCAATCACCCTCCCTATATATTTATCTATTCATCCTTATCTCTCTACCCCTCTTTATCTCTTTGTCTCCCTTTCTATTTGTATGTTTGTCATTATCTCCCTCTCTCTCTATATTTTCTTCCCTATATTTATCTTTGTCTCATTAAGTGTGCAATGGGTACATTGAAGAGGTCTTAAAGGAGAATTATCATATATTTAATCAAATGGCATGCTACCTTGAGCATAACTCCCCAAGAACACATGTCATCCTTGGATTGTTGAAATGAAACAACCAATCAAAATTTAGTTTCTCTCTCATATTAATATATATTATATTAATTATATTTTGTATTATATAAAAATATACTTTTTATTAATTATTAATTATAATAATTTTATACTTATTTAATAATTTTGTTAAAGAATATAATATATAATTATAATAAGTTGAATAATTATATTATTTATTATGTAAAATATAGCTAATATATACTTAACTATATTGTAGAATATTAAAACCTAGCTAAATGGTACCAAAATTTTGAACTTAATTAACATACTGTAAAAGCTAACGAAACCAGGTTGTAGCTCGTCAAATTGGAGAAGTGAAAGGTCAATGCCAGCGCCGAGGAAGATTTTGGAGTAGTGAAAACAAGGTCAATGCTAGCGCCGAGGAAGAGTTTGGAGTTAAAACAAGGTCAATATTAGCGCCAACGAAGAGTTTGGAGAAGTGAAAACAAAGTCAATATCAGCGCTGAGGAAGAGTTTGGAGGAGTGAAAACAAGGTCAATTTCAGCGCCAAGGAAGAGTTTGGAGGAGTGAAAACAAGGTCAATACCAGCACCGAGGATGACGTTGAGGGCACTCAGGGAAAATCGATGACCAAGGGGCAATGAGTACTGTAAGTTTGGCAACCCCATTCTCTTTAACCTTCATTTTTCATGCCTAGTTTCCAAAGATCTTCTCATACATTGGCACCCCCATTCTCAGAAAATGGTATAAGATAAGACAAAAAAAATAAAATAGCTTATACAAAACATATCCACCTACAATCCCATTCAAGCATTTTAATTAATTCCTTGAATTAAACCTAAAACAAGAATCATACACACCACAACAGTGAGATGAACGAAACAACCCTTGATCATTTTATTCAAAATTCAGATATGCTTGAACAATGGAGAGACATGAGTTTGAATTAATCATATCAATTCAAATGCCAATACTATCATAAAACATCAAATCCCCATGAATTCAAAACCTACTACAGAATGACTCAAAACCTAAATTGCATTTTCCCTAAAACCATCAGACTTTACAATTTTCTCTATAACTTCATCTAGACTCGACCAAAAATATCTAACTTGCTAACCCGTACTTTTGGCCTTGAAATCCTTCTTATAGAAAAAGAAGGAGCAAACAAGCATTAGGCCAGAAAGCACATGTGTCACTAGCCAATTGGACCACCTTGTGATATTCCAAAAATTTGTTACAACAACAATCTCCCCAGAGAATCTTCTTGTTCATCATGCCCGCTGAGAATGGTTGATGTAGCAACAAAAAACTTCAAGAATTCGCTACCAGACTGCCACCAAAATAAATAATGGAATCTCATGGTACCTACACAACAACTGATTTGTCAACCATTAGTAGCCTACTCCTTTTCCCTCTTCCTCAGTTAAATATACATTTACCCATTTCTGGTACTCTTCATCAATTGGCTAATCAAAATTGATCACCTCATTCACCTTGACACTATAAGGTTTGTACTTAACTGCCACCTGATTTGCTTCTCTTTCAAAAGACTCTCAAAATGAGCCGGTGCTAATGATTTTTTCCATACAGCTCACCAACAAATCATAATATGAGTTACCCTATTTTTGAGGGTTTTGTAGTCCAAACATGATATAAAGGGGCTCTTACACTTTTTGTGATTACTGTAGCTTGTGTAAGAGGCCCCATGGATACCATTGTAATTGTAGGATGCATGAATAGGGCGTAGGATGAGAAATAAATAAGGTATAGCTATTGTCCCTCAATAGTTTTGTAAAGAAAGCATGTGAAATGAGAGGCTCAAGCCCAGGTTTCCAACAAAACATGTATGGGAGATTTGATTTTATGATTTTTTGTCCATGTGCGCACCTAATGGGTTGTTTCTAACACCGAATATAAATGATATACATATGATACACACACACATATATGTATGTATATGTATTTTTAAATGTAAAATGTAAAAGTAATTACTAGATGCTCTCCCTAGAACAATAAATGCAACATATCATTAAAGAAATCTATATCTATGTATATAAATGTGTATTTTAATGCAAGTGTAAATGCAAAAGCATATGTAAAATAAATAAGAATAATGAAAATTTATAAAAGAATACAAGGAAAGGTCTCCCTTCTTGGTAGCATTTAGGAGAATATAATATTTTGAAGAACTCCAAAGTTGTTTCTCTCTTACCTGATGTAATTAGTCATTTTATCCTTACAAACATTTATAGTGATTACTAGAGGCACATAGACCAATTCTTCATAGTAGAAGAATTTGATCATACTTTTCCAATGATGGCATTATGAGAAAACCTAGGTTAAATGGATAATTCCTAGCTAAGTTCTTTAAATCATGTCCAACTCCATAAGAAAAGACCGCTATGTGTACTCTAGATACCATGGAGAAAGGATAATTCTTTGGGCTCTTTTCATCAATCATCCTACCTTAAAACATACCAAAAGTCTCCTAGCAATTAGACATAGGAAGAGTTGTTAATATGACTTTAAAAAAAAAAAAATTGCCAAAAGCGTAAAACTTATGATGACTTAACCAGTTTCCAGTACACACTCCCTCCCCATTAACCACTTAGAAGGCGGAAATTAAAATGTAAATTTGTTGTTATTTTAGTCATGTAGGTGTCCAATAAACCACGTGGTGGTGTTTCCCTTCAAGTTTATTTACTGGAATGAAGAGAAAAAGTCCTTTGATTACAATTAGAGAATACATTTGAGGCCTTGGTTGTGTAACTGGTGGACCATAGTCACATTTAACACTTGCTACAAAGTTTGGGAGTTAAAATGTTAAGTAGATTTGATTTGTGATGGACACATTTGGACGGTAGTAACAATAGCTTGCAATCTATCAAGACTTGATTACCTTATAACCTGTGAAATTCTAGCCATGAAATGATAGATTAATCATAATGTCACCTTGGGATCACATCACCATGAAAGAACTTCATTCAACATCCTTATGAGTGTAGGTACCACTAAATAGGTATTTTTTAGATCTGTCTTCCTTGAGCGAGGGAAATTCAGGAAAAGAAGAGGAAAGCGAGACATGTAGTATGCCCAAAAGAGGGAGATCAACTAGAGGTCAAAAAGATTAGAAGAAAATTTCGTAAATGCATGGAATTTTTTCTTGCTTAAGGGGGGTCATGTTCTTATGATGATGAGAGCATAGGCGACGTTGAGGTGCCCTTGAGGTACAAACATCTACGAAAATAATGGGTACCCAAGGAACTTCCTCCAATAAACACCGATGTTTTGTGTCAACGAGAGGATATATCTCATAGCACCATCGTCATTACATGGTTTGGGCCTATTTTGCATGGATGACATAAAGGTCTCATACGCACAAAGTTACTGAATTGATGGAGTGCTGGTCTCTATTATGCTTACAAAGATTGATGCAACCAGCCCACACATGAAGTATGTGTAGGTATGCATCACAAAGAAATTATATAACAACTAAAAGATAAGGATCAAAATAAAGGAGTGGCTATGTACATTGATGAAGCCAAAGCATCGTGTGGAATATTGCAGGGTTTATAAACAAGATATGACCTAGGTCAACAAATAAGCAAACCCAATTGCATATTCTAGGTGTGCAAGGGAAACCATGTATTCGTGATGTGCTAGAGCAAAAATCAATAACTACAGTGGGAAGAGTTGCTAATCGATTACAATTTGAATTGCTTAGTTACAAACATAGTTACTATGGGGGTGGTACGTACTATGTACCATTTTACCCAACCTCCAATTAATGACTCCAATATACTATTTTATTCTTATGTTTTTTTTCATAAGTCTATTGGTTTCATTTCGGTAATTTTTTTTATATTTATTTTTTGTTATAGGGGGACATTGATCGTACGGAGAAGGCTCTAGCCTAGAGCACAGATCACAATGTATCTTCAGGCACTTCTACCTGACAAGTTTACCTCATTGTAATTGTACAAATTAGATATGAGCAAAATGTTTTATTATTATGTTTTTTCATAAGTTTTTTGGGTTAATTTCGATAATGTTTTTAATATTCTTGTTGCAGTCGACTGATTTGGGAAAGGCACCAGCAGTAGAGGAGAGCATCCATAGTGAGGTGCAGTCAATATTTTGTGATGATGACATTTCTTATTCAGCAAACCTTCTCGATACGATAAAGAAGCTCCAAAAAAAATGCAATGAAGAAATGACTAAGTTTATGTTCATAGTGCCTCAAAGAGATGAGATAAGAGAGAGGGTTAAAGTATTGACTGAGAGATTACAAAACTTGCAAGGAAGCTATCATGAGGTCTTTAATTATAACATAAGTTCATTCATGGTTTTAGATTTTGTACTCTTTTATGTCATGAACTAAAATATGTGTTGTTTTTATAGGGTTATTTTCCTCCTCATGATCCTCCTGGCCATGATCAGGGTACTGCAAGTGCTGCCCGAGGAGTAAGGGTTGGTACAAGTGTCCATCTTGATCTTCCTATGCATACATCACATCATCTAACCCCATCATCTGTGCCTATATTGTCATCTGAAATATTGGCAACACATACCAAGTAGGCATCCGTTAATGTACCCTCTAGTAGCGAACACATACCAGAACATACGTTAGGACATGTACCTGGGGATGTAGAGGCCGCTAGTACTGGTGATTGTTTAGCAGCATTTCCTGGATCTTCTCATATAACTAGTACGAGAACATTTCCAGTCACACTTGTGGTGATTGAGGATTTCATTCCCATAAAGATAGAGAAGGTCCTGTGTACTTTAAAATGTTTTAATTATTATTCTATAATCTAATTGAAATTTACTTCTATTGATCACTCTTTTAGACTATTGATCCCATGATCATTTTGTAGGAAATGATGTTTTTATAAACATCTAAGGATATTACATTGGATTCTTTCTCGGCCCACCATACGAGATGGTGGAATGCCCAAAATCAAGATTTAAAATATGAGCTCATTAACCATTTAGTTATGTTGTTCTGGATAAAACATTCAATCAACCAAGGTCCTTAAGAAAGCCGGTAATCTATCTAAAGTATGAGGGACCAATATAGGTCATATAGGTCACATTTAAAGAAGAACAAAAAGTACGAGCATCACCCCATGATTCTGGAGAGGGAGTGGAAGGACCTGGTTTCTGATGGAAAGGAGAAGGCTGAAAAGAAAGAAGGAAAGACACCACCGGGCCAAGGAAGGTATGTGATATAGAAGCATAGAATCAAGAAAAATCCTCGATTAATCATGATTTTTAAAAATCTCAGAGGTTGGATGATTTTTTCTGATTTTGAAAAAATCGGGTTGACTTTTGGTCAATGATTTTTTCCATTTCAAACTGTGAAATCGCCAAAACGTTTTAAAAAATCTACAAAAAATGTGAATAAAATTGAGCTGATTTTCAAGACAAAACTATGAGCATTCATGGCTTGTTGCTTACTATTATGCTTTGATAGATTTTTCCAAGCATCCATAGCTTTTTTGAAAGCACCTATTTTAGGCTTTAGCCATAGCAAGAAGGCAATGAACCGCTTTGATAAAAATTCTTTGGTAGACATGTATGAATAGTATTCGATAGATTACAGCAGTTGAACCTGAAAATAACTTAAAGAAATGTAGTCTCATGGTGATGGAATGCGCGATCTAATGCCATGACAAAGCAATTGCTATGGATTGTCAGCTTACATTCCATCATCGCGGAGACTGGCATTTTTCACAATTCACCGCTTTGTCTATGTTATTGCTTACTATTATGTTTCTCTCTCTCTTTGCATATTTTTCCAAGCATCCATAGCTTTGTTTGAGCACCAAGCTTTTAGGTTTTACTTTTTAGCCATAGCATGAAGCTGCATTAAACCGCTTTGATAAATTTTTGGTAGACATGTATGAAAAATGTGGTAGCATAGAAAGGTAGTGAACTATTTGGAAAAAATGGGTCTCATGGTGATGGAATGCCATAATGAATGCCATGATAAGCAAATTGTTATGGATTGTCATGTCATTCATCACCATGAGACCACATTTCTTTGAGGCATTTTTGAAAATGCACTATTTCCATGTTATTGCTTACTATTATGCTTTGATAGATTTTTCCACATCCATAACTTGTTCAAAAGCACCTATTTTTAGGCTTTTAGCCATAGCAGCAAGGCAATGAACTGTTTGATAAAATGCTTTGGTAGACATGTATGAAAAATGTGGTAGCATAGACAACTGTCACCATCTGATATTTATGCAATTGTAGTATGTTTTGTGCAATGTAATCAGCGATATGAATATAACCAACAAAAATCTATTTTCTATAATTCATGGATTGAACTCTGTATTTTATTTGCTCTCAATGTTTGTATGCTATGGAAATGCCATTAATTTTTTTTTAAAAAGTAGTTTCTGATTGTTTTTCTTTAAATTTTTGTGTTTTTTTGTAAATCCAATTTTTTCCTGAGCTTTTCCCAAATTTTTCCCCATTTTTTTTAAAAATATGAACTTTGGTTTGCCGATTTTTTCCCCAAATGATTAATGCCGCCATGTGTGATACTATCAACAATGTGTAATTATATATTGATTACTCTTTCTTTTACATAATCTAACGTATTTCAAAACTTTTCTACAGGGTTGTCCACATCGAAGGCAACAAAGGAAAGACTAGAAAGCACGCAACACAAACTTGGCCTCCGTGGTTATATGAATTATCCTCAAGACGTAATTGTAAGTGACTTCAATAAATGGAATATTGCATCCAAATTATAATAAATTGGAAACAATTTGGTTTTATCACACCATAGAAGCAAAAATTCATGATCTTATGCAAAAAATGTAGGGCTCTAAATTCAAATAGGAGTTCCCACATAAGAGGACCTCGAAGATTGCCTTCCCCAAAGAAGGCTATGGAGCCATGGCTGAATGCCTAAGAGTCTTGACTGGGCAAACAAAATCTTCCATTGCATCCAACACGCAGGTAAATAAAATCAATAAAGTTTATTTAAAATTGAATACTTGTGCAATCTATTCAATATTAATTTCCACCATAAAGTAATTACATGCCTATTTGTTTTAAACATTCAAGCAATGATAATACTGCACGTGACATTGGAATGCAGCCTAGTGAGGGTGGAGCACAATGTGCAAATGAAGGTCATGGTGTGCATCCCGGTACTTTAGAGCATGTAGAGTGTGATCAGGCTAGAGAAGATCAGGAATATGATGTGGCCCCATCAGGTAAAGAGGACCACTCTAAATTTATTTTAAACATATTTAATTGCAATTGGTGTATTAATTAATGTAACCTTTCGTGTTTCAACTTTAGAGCATGTAGACGGATCTTCAACGTGTTGAGCATGATCAGGCTAGAGAAGATCAAGAACATGATGTGGCCCCATCAGGTAAAGAGGACCACCCTCATGTTCTCTTAAACATATTTAATTTCAATTGGTGTATTAATTAATGTAACCTTTAGTGTGTCAACTGCAGATCAATATTTAGAGGGTGTTCAACATGTTGAGCACGAGTCTATAACAAAAGTTCAAGAACATGATGTGGACCCATTAGGTAAAGAGAACCACTCTAATGTTCTTTTAATTAATGAAATACTTGTAACAATAATAATAAAACATATAAGTTTAACATTTCTTTCTTATTGCAGCAGACCCCCCTTGCAACGGCATCCACATCATGAGCAGATGACTAGGTGTACATTAAGATCATGAGCAAAGGGCAGAACAACTAAAGGGGGGGAAAATATTGATTTAGAAAATGATACTCCACTTTAGCTTTATGTAGCTTTAAAAAAGAAACAAAAAAAAAGTGATTGTAATCATATCATGACAACCATATTTTTGATAATATGTAAAAACTAAAAGAATGAATATACTATGTTAATGAATGAATGTGAATATGTTAATTAATGAATGTTATATGTTAATGAATGAATGTTATATGTTATTAACAGATGAATGAATGAATGTTATATGCTATTAATGGATGAATGAATGATTAATGTTATTTGATTGGGTATGGGGAATTGAGAGTGATGTGAGGGGGGGGGGAGGGGCCAAATGAGCTTCCACCATCACGTGGTTGGCCCTGTTAAGTAGAGAATATTAAACTACTCTCGAAAAAAAGAGAAGCTCAATAAGGTAATGCACTTTTAAATATAAGAAATGCATCATTTGAAGCATCAAACCAATATGCAATCTGTATGTATGATCAATCGTCAGTCTCTGCAATGGTACATTTCCATGAATATTTATAAATAAATAAAAATGCATTGCTTCATCACAATTTCGATGAAACCCACCAACGAATCGCCGAAAAGGTTCGAAGAAGTTGCTATAGTTGCGATGAAGGTTTTGTCATAACTCCTTGCCCATTTCGTCACACTTTCGACTAACTTTTGGTGTTGTTTCGACGCTACTACTTGCCTAGTTCATCTCAATTTTGACAAACTTTTGGTGTTGTTTTGACGCTACTACTTTCCCATTTCGTCGCACTTTCGATGAACGTTTGGTGTTGTTTCCATGCTACTCCTTGCCCATTTTGTTGAAATGGCAACGAACGTCTGTTGTTGTTTTGACACTACTCCTTGCCCATTTCATCGAAATGGAGACAAAATTCTGGTGTAATTCGTCGATGGATACATGAAGTTTTTGTCGATATTCTGATGAAAGCTCGAGTCATTTTATGATGCCAACGACTAACGAATCTGCACCGTTATTTCGACATTTAATTCGTCATCGAACTTTCAATGAAAAAATAGCGACAAAAATATTTTCATCATTTCGTCACTTGTCCGACAAAGATTTTTCGAACGACCGACGAACGTCCATTGGAAAATGGTGTCAAATTTAGTAGTGAATGCTCATTGATAAATATATCAAAGTCAACATTGGAATGGAAGACAATCCCAGAATCATTCACTTCACATCATCACTAACAAAGACAAAGTGACCTGAGCTCCATACATTCTTTGCAAAATGTTAGATTAACTTTGCTTGGTCCTATGCTAACATGCCTGGGTTAGACCCTGAGTTGATATTACACCATTTTCCATTACATCCCATTTCCAAACTAGTCAAGTAAAAGCTCAGGAAAATGCATCTGCAGATTGCTTTATTAGTCAAGGTTGAACTAAAGAAATTACTAGATGTTGGATTTATCAAGTCTATTGACTACACAGAGTGGATTTCTAATATTGTGCTAGTAATGAAACTAATGCATGGGATCCATATTTGCATTGAATTTCATGATCTAAATAAGGCATGTCCTAAAGAATATTACACCAAGAGCCCAAGGAGAAGTCAGATTCTCAGAATAGCAAGAGGGAAGTTCTAGTAGAGGTGGTAGAGGAAGAGGTTTCAGCTCCAGAGGAAGAAGTGGTGGACAAGGAAGAGGCAGTTACTTCACCAACATGAAATGCTATCATTGCAACCAATTGGGACACCCAGCCTATAGATGTCCTGAGAAAGGAAGCACTTCTCATGGAGGAGATAAGAGAACCAATCTGATTCAAGATGAAGCAGTTGCAGCAAATAAACAATCAGAAGTACCCTTGAACTCAGAGGAAGGTGAAAATCTCATGATGAGAAGGACTTTGATCAAAGAACCAGTCAAAGAAGAGCCAAGCCAAAGAAGATCTTTGTTTAGGATAAAGTGTATGATGATGGGGAAAGTGTGCAAGGTGATCATAGACTCAGGTTCTACTGACAATATTGTGTCAGAGGACGCAGTCAACAAACTGAAATTGATAAGGATACCTCATAAGAATCCTTACAAGGTTACATGGCTCAATAAGGGTCAGCATGTCTTGGTGAATGAACAAGCATGGGTGGAGTTTTCAATTGGCAAGTACAAAGACAAGGTATTGTGTGATGTATTACCTATGGATGCATGCCACTTGCTCCTAGGTAGGCCATGGAAATTTGACCACCAAGCTGTACATGATGGAGCCAAGAATTCTTACACTTTCAAGAAGGACAATGTAACTTACAAGATTCAATCTTTGTTGGGAGATACTGAGGTGCAGACAGCAGGTTCTAAGTTGCTATTAGCTGGTGAAAAAGAGTTCTTAAAGGCTTTAGAAGAAGGAGAAGGTGTTGGCTATGCAGTAATGATCAAGCCAAGAGAAGTAAGCAAAGAGAAGACAGCTGAAAAGCAAGAACTACCAAAGGAGATTCAAGACTTGTTGCAGACCTATGAAACCATTGTAAGTAGTGGTCAACCAGCAACCTTACCTCCTAAAAGAGCCATAAGTCATAGGATAGACTTGATACCTGGAGCCACCCTTCCAAACAAAGCAGCCTACAAGATGACACCTCAACAAAATGAGGAGATAGCCAGGCAGATTCAAGAACTTCTTGACCAAGGTCTTATTAGGAAAAGTATTAGTCCTTGTGCAGTACCTACTGTCTTAGCACCCAAGAAAGGAGGAGAATGGAGACTTTGTACTGATTCCAAAGCAATCAACAAGATAACCATCCGGTATAGGTTCCCTATCCCTAGGATTGAAGATCTCATGGATTGTCTAGGTGAAGCTAGGTACTATACCAAGATAGATTTAAAGAGTGGATACCACCAAATTAGAATACATGAGGGTGATGAGTGGAAAATAGCCTTCAAAACCAATGAGGGTCTTTATGAGTGGCTAGTAATGCCATTTGGATTATCTAATGCCCCCTCCACATTCATGAGACTCATGAATGAAATTCTCCAGGACTACATTGGCAAGTTTGTAGTAGTGTATCTTGATGATATACTAATCTATAGCCGAACAAGAGAAGAGCACCTCCAACACATTGAGCTGATTTTCAAGAAGCTGCAGGAGGAGAAACTGAAGATCAACCTGGAAAAGTGTGAGTTCATCAAAACAGAGCTGGTGTACCTTGGTTTTGTGCTATTACATGGCAACTTGAAGATGGACAACAGCAAGGTAGAATCCATTCTCAATTGGCCTACTCCAAAGACAGCAACAGAGGTAAGAAGCTTCCATGGTGTCTTGCTTTCGTTACTATAGGAAATTCATCCAAGCAGTTAGGTACTATTTGTGCTCCTATATTGGATACCATGGAGAGAATGAAAACCAAATTTGTATGGAATGAAACAAGCTAACAAGAGTTTGAGTTCTTTGAAAGGAAAAGATAGCTACCCAACCTATTTTAGTGTTGCCAAGCTTTGAGAAGTTATTCACCATTGAATGTGATGCAAGCAATGTAGCAATTGGAGCTGTTCTAAGCCAAGAGGGCAGACCGGCGGCTTTTCATTCTGAGAAGCTAAGTGAAGCCAAAAAGAAGTACTCTTCTTATAGTCTGAAAATGTCCATTTAATTGAAACACTAAGAGTGGAGGCACTACCCCTTTAAAAGAATTTGTGTGTCTCAGACAATCAACCTCAGGTTTCTGAATTCACAGAGAGAAGTTAGATCGCAGGCAGGTGGGTGGAATACTTGCAAGCCTACACCTTCAACATCAAACACAAGAAAGGAGCTCTCAACAAAGTTGCTGATGCATTGAGCAGGAGAGTTCTTACCATTCAAGAAATTCAACTGAAGAGCATGGGAATAGATCACTTCAAAGATCTATATGCAAATGATGAAGACTTTGCAAAAATTTATAAGGTATGTCTTGAGTTTAAGAACCATTTCCATAGCAAGTATGCTGAATATACCTTGCAAAGTGATTTATTGTTTAAAGGGAATCAACTTTGTGTTCCTAGAGGTTCTATTAGGGAAAATTTAATACAAGAAAAGCATAATGGTGCATTGAGTGGTCATTTTGGGATCACTAAAACTCAGGAACTGGTTCAAAGGTTTTTATTTTTAGCCTAAGATGAACAGGAAATATGCAAGGGGTTGTGTAGTGTCAAAAAGAGCCAGGAACTTCACCTTCAAATGCGAGACCTACTGACCACTACCAATCTCCCTTCCCAGACAATGAGAGGAATGCTTGAGCATGGACTTTGTAGTTGGCTTACCCAAGACAAGGCAAGGTATGGACAGCGCTTATGTTGTAGTTGATAGATTCAACAAAATGGCTCACTTTATACCCTGCAAAACAACCAATGATGCCAGTCAAATAGCCTCACTTTTCTTTAAAGAGATAGTCAGAATTCATGGCTTACCAATCAGCATTGTATCAGACAGGGATACCAAGTTTATGAGTCATTTTTGGAAGACTCTTTGGCAAAGAATGGGCACCAATCTGTCCTTTGGATCTGCATACCATCCCCAAACTGATGGTCATACCGAAGTTGTGAATAGAACACTTGGAAACCTTCTAAGATGCTTGAGCAAGGAGTATGGTCAATAATGGGATCAGATTATTGGGCAGGCTGAATATGCATATAATGATACAGTTAATAGATCCACAGGGAAGAGTCCCTTTGAAATAGTTTATGGACTGCACCCTAGAGGTGTTTATGAGCTGAGAGAGTTGAAGGATGGAGTAAAAGGAAGTGGTTATGCGGATGATTTTGCCTATGCAATGCAGGAAATCCATGACACAGTCAGAAAAACCTTGGCAGAAAATACCATGAAGCATAAGGTTAAAGTGGATGAGCATAGGAAAGAGGTTTAGTTTAGTGTTGGAGACTTAGTCATGGTGCATTTGAATAAGGCTAGATTGCAGAAAGGAGTTCCTCACAAGCTGAAAATGAAGAGGATAGGTCCCTGCCCTATCTTGGAGAAGTATGGCAACAATGCTTTCAAAGTGCAATTGCCTGATGACAGTGGACTGTCCCCTATTTTTAATGTTGCAGACTTAGTCCATTACAGAGGACCACCACCAAACATGGATCAGACCATCCAAGAAGTCATCCAAGATGTGGAAGAACTTAAACTGCCTCCTGCTACAGTAAAACAAGCTGATAAGATCTTGGATACCAGGGTCTACAAAAGAACAAGAACCAAAGAGTACAAGGAACATCTGATCCAAAGGCAAGGACAACCTGAAGTTGATGCAGTATGGATCAAGGAGGCAGAGTTCAAGAAGTTGGGAGTTGATCCCAATTTGCTCAATCCAAGGATGGCTTGAAGTTTTCTGTTTTGGGGAGGATGGTGCAAGAGCACCTAGGCTGACCTCCACCAAGTTTGTGCACAATTTTGGCTTGTTTTGACTTTAGCCAAGTCAGGAATTTTGGTATGTTTGTTTTAGACCTTAGAATGTCTTGCATTGTGTGTGATGATTTAATCATTAGGATTAACATCATCTTTGTTATTAGATTGAAAAATGTTGTTGCATTTAGCTTAGGACAGCATATGTTAAACTATAAAGCATCTAATGTATTAAAACCACATCATCATTGTTTGAAAGATGCCATGGGATAGTTAAAATGTTGTTGGCTCGAGATCAAGGAGTTAATAATCCTAAAATGAAGGATAGTGGCGGAGTTGGAAGATTGCATGGAAAACTTGTTTGGTTGCATGCAAGTTACTTGGTTATGGAAATCCCTTGAAATCAAGGAAATGCTCCATCCACGCCCTTGAACATAATAATAATGAATGTAATGGGCCCGTAGACAGTTAGTCTTGGCATGGTAATTGAATTTTGGTGTGAATAGTAAACGGGTTTTGAGAGATTTCTATTTTTTGTGTGCTTTCCTGTGTTTTTTCTGAAAACCTCACGTGTTTTC
This sequence comes from Sequoia sempervirens, assembly GCA_007258455.2. Lineage (NCBI taxonomy): Eukaryota > Viridiplantae > Streptophyta > Pinopsida > Cupressales > Cupressaceae > Sequoia > Sequoia sempervirens. The sequence continues at coordinate 48,553 of VDFB02227610.1, forward strand.
AGAATAGCATTTTTTTCTGTGTTAATACGTAGATTTGGCGTTGCATTAGAGTTCATTTAACATTTTATAGTATCTTCTCCCTATAATTAGTCCATTGAGTAAGATTCCATGCGTTGTAGGTAAACTTTAGGTTGCAAACAATAGTTAAAAATTGTGTTTTTCTGTATCAGCCGTGCATATTGAAGGACAGGGAACTCATTGTCACTAAGCACGTGGATATAACTCAAAATTTATGTTTATTGGATAGTGCAGAGCAAGTCCCATCTGTTAATCAAATTGTTTAGTTTGTATTTATTGCTTTAAGTTCATAGTTTAGAGTTGCATAGTGTCTTTTATAAATCTCTGTGTGTTTTGCAACAGGGTTCTAAAAAGTGTTGTATACCCAGATTTGGTACCGAATTCATGTTATTATAATAGATTTGTTTCACTTTTTATTGTGTATCTAAGTTGAGTAAAGTAGGGTTGTTCATTTGTTTCCTTATATCATAATTTAGAGGGTTTGAAAGTTCAGTTTTGTACAGTCAGTCAAAACATGGCTTCCCCATGAAATCTGCCCATGGAGTTTTCCTAAGGTTGATGGAAATGACAGGGAAGCCATGTGTTTGTAAGTATTTAATCATAGGAAACTTTGTGAGCCAAGCAAGAAATGATAATACCAAACCCTAGGCGAGTTTCAGTCAGCCGATTAGGAGTTTGGAATAGAAAAGCTGAGAACTCATGCAGGGGCAGAAGGTACAGTACGACACCAGTATGGTATGATGAAGGTTTTGGTTATACTTTGACATGTTAAAGTGATTTGATGCTTGAACAATCAAACAGAGGGAAGTCAGAAAACTGACTGGTGAGAGCTAGTAGTGTTTAGGCCTACCAAAACAACCTCTTGGAATCGGGTATATTAGAAGCTAGAAAACCTCCAAAATGGAAGAATTTGAATGCAAGAAATATGAGGACAGTACCTTTAATCTCCCTGCAAGCAGCTCGAGGTTGGTGATGAGATTAACATCTAGATTCTTCTAGGTGTTGGAAGGAGACAGCAATTTAAAAAGGTGTTGAACCTTCTAAGGTTAAAGCACAGGGTTAAAACTCTTGGAACAGAGTTGTAACATGGTTCAGTTGTTGAACTAAGTCAAGACAGAGCCTAGAATTTTGTTAGGTTCTTGGTGGAAGGCAAAGTGAAGTCTTCATATTGGCAAAGTGCAAGCAAACCTTGGAGGGTATCATACACCAGTTGGCTAACAAGATACATCCCTTTCAACATTTGCTTAAAAAAGGTGTACCCTTCATATGGACAAAAAAGTGTCAAGAAGCCTTCCAACAGATCAAGGATTACCTATTAGCACCACTGGTATTAATTTTTCCTATTGATGGGAGACCTCTCATCCTATATATTTTAGCAACTACATCTATATTAGGGGAATTACTTGTGCAAAATGATGATGAAGGTTGTGAGCAAGTAATATACTACATTATTCGCACCTTGGTTGGTTATGAACTAAATTACAGTTCGATAGAATGTGTGTGTCTTGTGGTAGTTTTCGCTACTCAACAACTAAGGCACTATATGCTAAACCATCAAACAAAGTTGATCAAAAAAATAGACCCATTGAAATATCTTCTCAGTAAAGAAGCATTGACATGACGATTGGCTAAATGGGTCATGATACTCAGTGAATATGATATTCAATATATCGAGAGAAAATCAATAAAAGGATAAGTCATTGTTGATCAAATTTTAGATGCACCAACTAAGTCCGATCACCCATTAGTCTCTAATTTTCTAGATGAATCTATCTTCAGTATGGACACACCACTGACATGGAAACCATACTTTGATGGGTCTCACACAAACCACAGTTCAACAGTAGGCATACTATTCATCACCCCTCAAGGTGATACCATTCCTAAGTCATTCAAAATTTCCTTTCTATGTACACACAACATAGAAGAATATGAATCCATTCTCACAGGACTTTGTATGGCAATAAAATAGAAAATCAAGCACTTTCAAGTATATGGTGATTCTCAACTAGTAATCTGGAAAGTCAATGATGATTATGACACCAAGGATGAAAAGCTCACTCCCTATAAATGAATGGTAGATAGCTTTAGGTATTATTTTGATATAATCATGTTCCATCAAGTTACCCACACTCAAAATAAAGTAGTAGATGCCATGGCCACCATTGGCTCTCTCTTGGACATACCAAAAAATGTGCCTGAATTCAAGCTTTTGGTAGATCAGTTGTTGATCCCTACCTTTGATATCCCTTAATCGGAGATGGTATGTGAACTTGTTGGTCCCAAATCCCCATCATACCAAGATATATATGACTACCTCCATGACCATACTCTTTCCACTGACCTCTCTACTAACCAATGTAGGACATTTATCTGCAATGCCTCCAAGTACGCCATCATTGGTGACACCCTTTATAGACGTACCATTGAAAATACCCTTTTGTGATGTCTTGATACTGAAGAAGCACAAACAACCTTGTGTGAGGTACATGAGGGTATATGTGGATCCCATTCTAGCAGTCCAACCTTGGCTAAGAAGATCATGAGAGTTGGTTACTATTGGCCTATAATGGAACGAGACTCATATCACTTCGTCAAAAGATGTCAACAATGTCAGATCCATGGAGACTTGATACATGCACCAACACAAGAATTATGTTTGATAACATCACCATGGCTCTTTTCCCAATGGGGACTCAACCTCATAGGTAAGATTTATCCCACATCCTCCAATGGCCATAAATTCATCATCACTATGACCGAATACTTCACTAAATGGATTGAAGCCATTCCTATGACATATATAATCAAAAAACAAATTTCTATGTTTATCCTCAACTATATCATTTTTTGGTATGGTGTCCCTCAATCCATCATCACTGCTAATAGTCATCCATTTAAAAACTAATAATTTCACCACCTTTGTGAGAAGTTCCACATCCAACACCATTTCTCCACTCAGTACTACCCACAAGGAAACAACCAAGTTGAGGTGTCAAATAAAACCATCATTAGAATCCTTAAAAAGACCTCAATGACACTGGTCATGATTGACATCTTCAAATTCACCCCACCTTATGGGCTTATTACACCAGTATCCACACTCCTATCAATGCCACTCCATATTCCCTAGTCTTCAGTTCCGAAGCTATCGTACCTATTGAGGTTGATCTACCTCCCTAAGGGTATCTATGCAATGGCATATCGATGATGAAGAGTACCGAGTATCAAGGCTACATGAGTTGGAATTTTTAGATGAGTGGAGATAGAAAGCATTGGACCATCTTCAAGAATATCAGGATTTTCTTCATCGTAGTTACAATAAGAAAGTCTTGAACTGGCATTTTTTACGTTGGTGACCTGGTCTTAATGGAGAATCTGAAGAACCAAGCAAAATGAGAAAAGCTAGGAAAGTTTGAGTTGAATTGGCCGGGTCCCTATATTGTCACAAAATTCTTTGGGTTAGGATCTTATCAACTTTCCACTCCTGAAGGGGAACTATTGTCATAACTAATCAATAGTATGCACCTATGCAAATTCTACATATAGCTTTCAAAATTATTATCATAACCATAAAAGAAGAAGAAAATTTTAAAAAATAAAAAATATGTTACCTTGATGAAAACCTGGCAAACAGGCATCTTGGTGATACCAAAAAAATGAAAAAATCAAGAAAATAATAAAGAGAAATAATCTATCCAATAGTTGAAACCACTTCAGTGGTGCTTTGGATAAGTGCCATGGTGAAAATATGACAAACATGGTGCCGTGTGTAGTTGACTTTTCTATGTCATCTACCATCATTCCAATTTGACTTTTCTCTTCATTCACCTTCCCACAACATCCATAATAATGCCTAGTTATCCTTTTCATAACTTGGAATGGTTGATATCATGTATCCTCTTGCCTTTCATATCCCATTCCATTTCACCCATAATAAATTGGTCTACACTTGACCAAGGGAAAATACTTGACCTATGTAATTGGATCTTAGACTTATTATCAGAGGTTTCTTTCATCAAAAAGACAGAAAAATCATAAAATGACAAAAAGAACAAAAAAATATTCCCAAAAAGACAAAAATCATAAAACCTCAAAAATCCAAAAAAATCAAAACATGTCAAAAACACAAAAAACATCCAAAAAACTTGTAAAAATCCCAAAACAAAGTCAAGGTCAGTCATGTCAGTCCAATTCCAATAAAACTATGGCACCTCTGTGTGTATAAGGTAGGAAAAGCCATTTGTCGATGAGCACTCGAGGTACTAGGTTAGTCCTTTAGATTTTGTCGAATAACAATCAAATCATAGCATAGTCTTTTGTCAACAAAACAAAGTCAAGTCATGTTGAACTATGAGGTCTCTGTGCATTGTTACGTAGGCAAGGCCATCTATTGATGATCCCTTGAGGCCACCTAGGTCAATCCTTTAGGGGGTTTTTCGCGTTAATCATAATAAATAGACATTATCAACTTGGACAAAAACAATCATCAAAACATCAAACAAGTCACACACCAACAAGAAAAACAAGTTGACAAGTCAAATCAAACAAGTTGTCAAAACAATTGACAAAATAAAAAACTAACATCAAACCGTCAACCAGTCAACGTATGTCTTATGCAGGATGTGTCCTTCCTATGAGTTAGACATCATCATTAATCACACTTTCTCATTTTCCTTATATAGGTTGCCACATGATCAAAACTAGACTTGACATTTTATACGAAATGTTTCATCTCCTGAAATTAGGCTTTGTCAAATAATCAACCCATCAATCACCTAGTCAAGTAAACACCAAACAACCAAATTTTGGAAAACACTTTGAATGGTTTTTGACCTTGTGGGCTACTTTGTCTTATCTTTTTTCTTGGTTTTTCTTTGAGTCAGGTTACTAGCTCTCTCGAGGATGTCTTGTGAAGGGTTTAGAGGAGCAATGATGTCTCATGACTCTTTTTGTTGATTGTTGTTTGTGGATTTACTTGGCAAAAAGACTGGGGAAAATTTTCCTCTAGTATGAGTCAAGACATTCCTTGTCTATGATTGTCTTTTTTGCAAATGGATGACCTTGCACACCTTGGTCTATATCATACCATGGTGTTTGTTGTCCATTTATTTCATTTTACCACCCAGTGATTATTAGTGCAAAGCATTATCTGGAAAAATATGTCTTCAAGTTGTCTCCAGTGGTGCCATCCTAACATTCATCTCTTCCATGCTAACATTTTTTGCTTTTTGCATCTTGATAGTGTCCCGTGACACAAAAAAATATTCTACATACATGATCATGTTAGGAAACATTATAGAAAGAATTATCATCATAGAAATTATCATAATAAGTCACATATATTTGCATGAGAAAATTAAAAAACATAGAATGCATCCATATAGCATCATCGTTACATTGCATCATGACATAAAATCATAACATATTAAGCATGTCATTGTATTTTACATTACTAGTCTACTATAATTTATCATAATGCATATACATTGCATTGAAATTTTATAGGCATTGCATAATTATAATCATATCATACATCATATTTTGTATTCACATTAGAAATTTATAATAATCTCATTCATAGGCCATGAACAACATATTACATAACATTAAATACATCCATATATCACCTAAACATACCATAATCTAAGTCATTTACATTGCATTAACATATAACATCATCGCATGATCATATAGAATGCATACATAAACATCATAAAAATCCAAAACATAATCATAACCATAAAGCATAATAACATAAGATTGCATATCATAAATCGCCACCAAAAATCATATCATATATTTCTCAAAATATGTCATAGTACAATGTCAAGATGTATAATATATAACAAAATAGAGCTCGCAAGCTCGATGGTCAAAATGCAAGTGTCATAATACATATGTCAAAATAGGCTCTAGCTAAGGCTCCCCTCATCATGTCCAAGTGATCATTGTGGTGAGCCTGAAGACCTATGCCCTGATGATGATAGCTTGTCATATGGAGTGGATTGTGTTAGTCCTGACAGCTCGCTACTCTGTGACCTGTTGTTAGAGTGTCTACTATGAGATCTACCACTACTCAGTGCCTTTGATGCACTTGATATCCTGCACTTGGGTGGTACCTTGGCCTCATATAGGTCTCTATAATACTACTCTCTCCAACTCACCCTGGAAATCTCTCAAGCCATATATACTATCATACCACTACAGGTAGCAATAAAATCTATAATCCTCTGCTTGCTTCCTTCCACTTGATCATGACTATATCCCTCTCAGTCTATAGGGTGTCCCCCTATGTCCTTAGCCCATACCTCTCCAACCTCAATGCCCCCACCTCAACCTCTAATTCCTATATCCTGGTTGTGGCCTGTGCTAGTTGTGCCTGTAAAGAAATCATCTTTTAATCCACTGAGCCATCTCCACCTCCAACTCCTACCTCTTCCAATCCCTCCTCTACATCCACTCCTAGTACAATCCTCTCTCAGAGGACTCACCCAACCTACCCCATGTCTACCTCCTCCCTCCTCTCCTCCTCTAGATGCTCCTCCTCCATGTCCACCTCCACCATGTCTACATCTTTCTATCCTATCTCCAGAGTTGGTGCCTCTGCATGTTGCTCTCCCTCCACCACTCTCTGATGAGCAACCTGCTCCTCCTCACCCTTCTTGTGGATTGGTGAAAAGGCCTCACCACCCACCATCTCCTATCTCTCCTTCGCCTACCTCGACCTCCTCCATCATCCCCTCTATCATCTCCTTGTCCTCCATCCCCTCGTCCTCCACCTCTTTTTCCTCTGTCCCCCTTCTGGCCTTGTGGGTCCCATCCTCTGTGCTCTATAGGCACTAGATGATCATGGTCAATATATGTAACTAGCTTGTGTGTCAACCACCATGCATCATACTTTGTGATCATCCTTGAATTCAATGCACCCCCTCTACATGCCCACTGCACTACCTGCATTGCATCAATATACTGCTTAGTTGTACTAACTAGTATAACTTGTCCCCATAGTTGATCTAGAATATTCCTTAAACACCCTAAAATCCAACAAACTCCTTCGCAACAAGTTCCACCTAAATAATGTACACACCCAGTACACTTAGACAACTTTTCCATACACCATAACATAAGAAACTGACTTCCAAAACACCAAACATCAAACCACCTTGATTGAAGAAAGATACTAGCACTATCAAAACTCACTCAAATCTACAAGACCTGAATCATAAGTGTGGAGAAATGTAAAGAAAAACATTTCTCCTAGACACCTCTGCAATACACAATTGACACATTGGTGAACACAACTTATTTTGTATAGTGATCTAGCACATCAAATTTTGGATATAACACCTATGAACATCTCTCACCAACATATTTTAAATGCACAAGAAAATCTTCAACCTAGAATAAATGTGGAGCAACACTAGAACACGTCCCTGCAACACAAAACACCACTACAACACAATGTTTCCTCTCTTTATCAAATTTTCTCAAAAGCATTTGGAACCCAAGCACCAGAGACACATCCTCATCATCTTCAACACTTCCTCATCACCACCAAGCTAGCTACAACATAGTAACTCAACCACATATCCATAGACAAAAGCTTATCAAAGAAACACTAGAGGTTCACACCTATATCTTTACTAATGACAACATAATACAACTAATCAAAGCATGGATAACATCAACTGCTCACACCCTTGTAAAAATCTCACCCAACAATAGACATCAATGACAACACTAACTACTCATACTTCCAAAATCCCCCTGTTTTTCATTGATGGAAACACATGATGTGAAAAACCATCAAAGACATAAAAGCTCTACTCCATACCTATTTCTTTTTCTCTTTTCTCCCCCTTTTGACAGCATGCTCATTACACTCTCTCTCCCTTAACTTCTTTTTCACATGACCCTTTCTCTCCCCTTGATAACTTGTTCTTTTTGGCATGGCTTTCTCTCCCCACTTTGACATCAATGGAAAAGGGCCTAATTAGTTGTATTATTTATTCTCTCCCTTTGACATCCAACTTACTATTGCTTTGCAACATCTTTCCTTAACTTCTCATATACTCCCCCTTAGATTTTTGGTTGCTTTTCAAGAACCAAACTTAATATCAACAATAGTCTATGAATTTTCCATAATTCAATGCTCAACAATGGTGAGGATTGGCCAACAACTAGGTGAAAGCTCACTAGGCTTTCCCTCTACACTTTGATCTCTTCAAGACATAGGACGGTGATCCCTGAAATGTACTTAGTGATACTCTTATTATATTTATCATAGACATTGCAAATAACTAATACATTCTCATAGATTGCAAATTAAATGAAATCCTCAAGAATTTAGCTAATTATTTAACAAATACTCATCTAAAGCAGAGAATAAATGACCATGAAACTTTAAAAAAAATTAGGCATATGAATGATTTTCAATGAGTATTTGTTCTTTGAAAGGTAGGGCCAACTCAATTAAATCAAAGTTATCCAAATCAACAGAACAATGTCTTATCCATGGGCAACAAATTCAAATTTGAAATAAACTGTAATACAACAGTAACTAAACTTAGCATTTCCAGACTATTGTGATATTGCATTACAATAAAACAACACAAATTATCCAAAATAGAAACTACTTATCAAATCCTCATACTTAATCATACAAACCTATGATTTCATCAAAGTATTTTAATTAATTCCTTGAATTAAAATAGAGAAAAAATCATACATTCAACCAAAATGAATGAAGAAAAATAAAAGGATCCTTGATCATTTTATTAATAATTGATATGAAAAAATAAAAAAGGAAAGAATTTTTTTTAGAATTTTTATTTCCCATTCAAATTCCATTACTGTTGTAAAACCATTATACCTATTATTGACTCAAATTCGTACCTAAGATTCAATACTAATTCTATTTCCTTGTGCTTGAATCACAAAATTATTTACAATGAGTTCAAAACTTCACCAACCAAATACCCATCCAATTGTCCTTGAATTCCCTTTTATAAGAACAAGGGAGAAACAAACTTCAGGCCAAATTACACATTTTAGTCACATTTTACATTTGACTTACATTTCAATTTCAATTTCAAACATCCCCAAGTTAGTTATATTTTCATTTTGAGAGGAGGAAATCACATAAGACAAAATTACTTTCCCTAATGTTGGAGAAGATAGTTCTTTCCCTCCAAAGGGTATCTTTCATCATTCTAGTAGCACCAACCACGAGCAAAGCATCTTCTCCATGAGAAAAAATGTATTCCACATGCCAGCCAAGATATAAAATTTTAAAACTAGAAAGAAATAAAAGGAAAACAACATAAACCACATCCACATCAACACCTTTGTTGTCAACTTCATGATTGAGAGGAGATAATATTTTGCAATGCTTCATCCAAGGCTTAATCTATGAACTTTCCAAGCTATGTATTATACTCCTCTTCAGTAGGCCATTGCATATATAGTAACTTTTGCACCTTGGTATTGGGTATATTGTACCTAGCATCCATCAAGATCTGGGATTCTTTAACAAATACATCCAAGTGCACCTCAATTCTCGTCATGTTGTCAACTACTGTATTCAACATGGTGTAGTCGACGAGATTGATTTCTCTCTTAAAATATGGGAGAAGACCTCCCAAATCATCCTTCCAAGTAGAAAATTCCTTCAATTCACCCTCATCATTCAATAGCTTTGGCATGCCATGCCCCTCCATTTCTCTAAACATCTTCAATTTATTTTGCAACTGCATACCCAACTTACCATGGAATGTTGTAATTTAACTTAACAAATCTACTACCTTAATCAAATCAATAATATTAGTTGGAGCCTTAGGGTCCTCTTGCATGTTAGGCATCATCTCTTTGAGTGCCCCAACCCTGGTACTCCAGTTTCTCTAGTCATTCTAAAAATCACTTTGAACTTGCACATATTTCTTGTGGGCCTCATGAATATTTTTATAAACATCCCACACATTTTCTGACTTGTGTAATAATTTTTTAACCTTGTGCTTTAGGATGTCATCAAAAATATTATTAACCACCTTGGAAATTTCCTGCTTGGCTCTCTTAGCATTATTCTTATCTACTTGCACTTCCTGCTTTAAACTTTCAATTCTCAATGATAGGGTTTCCCTATCTTGTACAGAAAAATAAGAACAAGAAGTTTTTGGAGAAGGAAAAGATCTTTGTGTTGAGCTAGTAGCACTATCAAGCACCCTATTATGCTCATCAATCAACTTATTATATTTATCTAGAAATTTCACATACTTGTCTTGTGAAATATAGGTTGTATCCACACTTACAATAGCAACATGCATAGCTAACTGTGCAACTATAGTAGCAGTCATCTTAGTAGCCATTTTTATAACCATGGAACCAATATCTTCCTCCATAGATTTGATCACCTCAGGTTTATGAGTATTTGGTGCCATAGACCAAATAGCAAGAGTGTGCAACTTTGAGATAAAACTTGAACCAAACACCTTATTATCAAAATTCTCCTCAGAAATAGAAGCATTGGGATCCTTTCTTATTGTATCTAGTGCAATATTAGATGAAAGCTCTCACCTAGGTAATAATAAAATTCCACTTCCTTTAACCAACTCCCTTGCCTCTTGGGGTGTTATAGCTTCAATTTTCTTTATTATTTTATCCTCTTCTTCCTTTTACCTTCCTCTTGAAGTTAAGGATCAACCTTTTCTTTTGCTTCTTCTATTATCTTCTTGATATCAGAGCTTCTTAATTGGATGGCAAAGTCCTTGAACTCCTTATTTTGGACAAAGGTATCATCACTCTTGAAATTCCTACATGCCTTGATTCTGACATCATCATCTTGATCTTCATCGTACTCCCATTTCACTATCCTGCTAGCAAGAACAACAATGTTTAAAGCATCCTCCTTTTTAGGGGAAGGGAATCTTTGCTCGACTTATTGTTCCATGGGAACATGCTCTACAAATTCTTCAAGTGCATTATCTTCACCACCCTCCTCAGTTGCTAAATAAGTCACTAATGGGATGACTACAAGTTTCTTTAATGTATCCTTTATCTGCACTTGAATACCTTGAGATGTGGAATGAGTCGATTGGCTCCTTACTTGTGCATCATGATGTTCCCTAGAAAATTTTTCTTTTATCTCAACTCCTTTAACCTTATCAAAAAATATTTTATCTTTGAAATCCCCTAACATCACTTTAGCTTGCACATATTGGTCCTTTATCTTAGAATAAGGACTCACATAAAAGGGGTTTTCTTGTAACATCCTTTCTTCAATGACATATATATTTCTCCATTCATCCTTCCTTTCTGCAACCTTCACATCAAAAGACAAATTTCTGATTAAATCCTTTGTATATAGGAGTCGATGCTCCTTTTTGGATCTTCCTCTAGCTTTTCTCATTGCATCAATTATTCCTTTAGGATCATAGTATCTGACAATATCTTGTTTCATCCTATAATTATTTAAAAGAGTGTCAAATCTCTCAATACCCTCCTTTGACAAGCACACAAAATATGCAAATCCACACTTAGGGTTTATTAGTGATGCCTTCCTAGCATTTCTAAAATTCTCTTTGTCCATGGAATCCAATTGCCACATTATTTCCATAAATGTCTGTCTATCATATATATATATATATATATATATATTTAGGTATCCTATGGGGTGGTACTAGAGATCCATAGATCCCGATTGTAGTGTAAATAGTATGTAAATACTAGTCCCCCCAATTGAACTTCTATGTGGTGTTTTCTTCAAACTCCAAAGGCCTCAAATTTTTCTTCACACCCATTGATATTTTGTATATGGGATTTAATCCCAATTGCTCCATCACACCAAACTTGAAGCCATTGGATAATGCAACATAATTGGAGACATAACAATGTACATCCCAAACATGTGTCCAGATTTGTATTGGAAATTCATTATCCTAATTGTCTCTCTCTCTCTCAACCTCATGAAATTTCTCCATAATTTTCTACCTTTCCACAATAACATGTGCATTAACAAAGAATAATGTCTACAAGACAATGGAGGTTTTTTGTCCTTCAATTTTATCAAATCCTCATGGAGTTGATCAGCTATATAGGAAGCATAATCAAAATTCTTGTTGTGATATTTGTTTTGTATGTCAAAAGCCATCACCATTAGAGCAATATCCATCTTGATATCAAATTTCTTGTGCAAAACTTGGCACAATGCATAATCTGTGTTCTTAAAATAATCCTCAAAATGAACACAATCAAAAGGCTCAAATTCATTAAGCCCAAATGGTACACTTCTTTTTTTCAAGTCCTACGTTCTATGCCTTGGAAAATCATTCTTTTTATAACCAAATTTATTCTACTCATACTCATTATACAAGGCACAAAATTTGATTGACTCAGTAGCAGAAAGATTCAAGTTAAAAACCTCAACAATTTGGCTCCTAGTAATATCTAGCATGGGAGCTCCATCTAGAACTCTCTTGATTACCCTATCATTAGGGTCATGGCATCTAGCCAGTTATAGGATCAAATCCAAATCCACAAAAAATTTGGGAAAACCAAATTTCCAATATCACAAGTCCAAAGATGACATGTGGGGTGACTAGAAAATCTTTTATTGAAAGCATAAAGAAACAAGTCCCAACCACTTTGAGGTAGCACAACACCACCAACCCCAAAGGCCAAGTCTTGAAAGTGGCTTTTCAATATACCCTTTTCCCAACTGGTTTGACCTTTGTAGCTGGATCCTTAGTAGCCTCCTCCATAAACCAAGAGTAATCTCTCTTTATAGTCCTTTTCTTAGCAGATGTTTCAGATGTTTCTGGCTTAGGTTTGTCATCCTGCAGTTTTGGTCTTTTAACTCTTTTCTACTTAGGTTTCCTTTTAGGTATGGTAGATTCACTAGGCTCAATCATCTTGCACAGTTTTATGGAACTAGGGTTTCAAAATAATTGAGGATTACAACTTTAATTCTTCAAACTCATAGGGTTTAGACTTAATTTCAACAAAATTGTATCCTAGCTCCCCAAACCTGCATGAAAAAATTATAATTCCCTTTTCAAATAGAGACCAGCAACCTTAATTGCAAACCCTAGCAATTCACCCAATTCTCAAACTACCCAATGCTATAAAATTACTCGCATGGGCATATACAATTGAATAACTTGAGAATAACTAGTAGTTTTATCTTTGAATTCTCTTCTCCTAAAGCTTTCCTTATCCTTTTTCTAAACTTGACCATTTCTTCTGCTCTCAAGTGATTGCAATTGTGAAGTAAAAGGACCAACTACCTTCTTTAAAGCTCAAAAATGGAGCGTATTCACCATTAATGTCTAAAAGAAAGATCACGCAAGTGAATTGGAAATTATTTGTTTAGTTTTAAATTTAGGCCATTGAACTTTCTAATTGAAAATATCATCATCAACTCTCCTTGACCATCATTTTTTTCTTTCCACAAGTGTGCTTTAAAATAGTGATGATACCCTAGGAAGTTTCCATGTAGCCACTCCACATGTCTCATTAGTCCTTTTTAACTCCATTTCTCATCATTGTAATTCTATTTCTTGATCAAATGGAAGAACGATGCAAAGAGTAGCCTTGATGGATGTAATATTCTCTAGAATATTCGCCCATCACCAATTGCTTTTCACTGTGATGTTTCAAAGTTACACTTATAATTCAGTAATGTGGAGTCCCCCAATGATGCAAAGAGCTTTCCTTCATCCATCACTCATTGTTGTAGTTGATTTGGAAATGAAGAGGCTTTTGGTGATGGGAATTATGAGCAATGGGACTAGATTTTGACAAGTGGCACAATCATAGCCCATGGTTACTTACCTCCCATAACTCATCGCTCAAATGAATTGAGTGGAAAATATTTTTCTATAATACAAAGGACCAACACAATGCAAAGGAGATGCAAAAACCATCGCGCATCATTGTAAAATTTTATAAAACTCCAAGACTTCAACAACACAAACGGAATTAGCAATGCAAGGATAACACAAGCCATCGAGCATAGCTGAAGTGGGATAAAAGGCCAAAATATTTTAGGGATTCATGATGTGAAGGTAATACAAGGCATCGCTCATCGTGGAAATGAACCCAATGAGCCAAAAGGCTTCAGTGATGAGTGATGCAGAAACATTAAGTGACAGAATTTGAGCACATGCTTAAAAGGTTGTTCTTAAAGAGGGGCTACCTAGGAAAGACAAGGAATGAGGACTTAAAAGGCTTAAAACCATACTCAAAAAAGGATGTAAAGGAAAAACATGTCCAATTTTTAACTTTATAAAATATTAACCTTAGACCCAAAAATGAGAAGGCAATATTATGCAATCAGTAGATGGGGGAGCCTAGGCATAAAGGGTTGCTAACCAAATGAATTTAAAGGCTCAAGACGTAACTTAGACAATCGAAAATTGACCATAGAAATTCAATAGAGAATTAGACCAAAGAACAAGGATTATGAAAGAGGAAAAATATGCTAAGTAAAACTCACAAATAGCATAAAACCCTAAACCCTTGTAACATTTCAGACCAAGAAGCCATCCAAGTGAAGAAATTTAGACCAGTGGAACATGAAAAATTGAGGGTTCCACTAGTGGCTCCAACTAGAGATGCATGCCTCTCGTAGGCATGGAAATATTTCAGATCTCATGGTTGAAGCAGACCAAGCATAAGGACACCCAGAAACTAAGGACCTACCCAGACAAGGCAAGGAGACTAGACCCAAGAAAACATATACACAAAATTTATAGGACTATACAATGTACATGGAGCAAAACATATTTCAAGAGAAATATGGCTTCAAGAATTTTCCATGTACTGGCAGTTCAAGAAGTTCACCTGTTAAAATTTGGAGAAAATATGAATCCTCACCATGTGTATTTGACACCAAATAGGGGCCTAGCCACAATGCCTCAAACTTCCCATGTTTTCCCTTATCTTGAGTTCTTGCATTCCACATCAATACCATGCTCCTTACTTTAAATTTCCTAGTAGAAGCTCTTTTATCATACAAGTTCTTGACTTACATATACATTTTGGTGTTTTATCATGAGCATCGCTTCTAGTTTCATCCAACTATATCAAGGCATCAACTCTATGTTGCATATCATCACATATGTCACCATCATATTCTTGTATAGACTTGTACATTTTTAGCAAGTTGTTTTGAGGCAATCTAGCATCTAGACCATACACCAAACCAAATGGAGAGTGTACCATGGCTTTCTTGATAGTAACCCTGTCCACCCAAAGTGCAAGATTCAACTTTGAATCCCATGCCTTCTTATTCTTATCAATCACCCTTTTGATGATCTTCATCAAACTCTTGTTACTAGATTCTTCTTGACCACTCCCTTGAGGATAGTAAGGGGAAGAATAAGATATTTGTATTCCATGCTTATCACAGAAATCCATGAACTCATCTGATTTGAAACATATAGCATTGTTAGAGATAATATTTTCTGGGACTCCAATCTGATTAAGATACTATTCATCGGGAAATAAATCACCACTTTGCTTGTTTCCTTCTTGGTGGGGATTGCTTCCACCCACTTTGTAAAATATTCCATTGCAACAAGAATCCAAGAATGTATCCCACTAGATTTCTCAAATATTTCACCAATGAAGTCAATACCCCATTGTTGAAAAGGGGCCTGGACTGAAATAGGCCTAAGTGGTAGACTCCTTGAGAATTTTAGCTTTCCTTCAAATATCTGGAAAGCATCACAAGTTTTAATAAACTTTTGGGAATCTTTGAAAATTGAGGGCCACCAAAATCTTTCCCTCAAAATCTTATGAGTAGTAGTCTTGGCCATGTAATGGCCACCACATACTCCATTATGCATTTCTTGTAAGGGTTTCAATACCTATTTTCCATCAACACATTTGAGCAACACACCCTCTGGACTTCTCCACCAAAGCTCATTATTAATGATGACATATTTAGTAGCTTGTAACTTCAAGGTTACTCTCTCATTATCAGCCATACCTTGAGGACATTTCATGACCTACAAGTATTGAAAAATCCTTCTATACCACCCATAATTTTACATGTCATAGATAGGTGCAACCTAATTAACTTGGTTGGCCTCCAAGTTGGTTTCAACCATGAACTTGGATAATCCTTGCCCTCTCACCAACTTAGTAATCTAAATATCAATATTTAGATACTGGATCTTGTTGGTCCATCTACACCTCCTTCTTGTGGTTTCTTATTGAGTGAATATATCCTTCATTGTTGCACTTGGAACAAAAGCTATGACGGTAGCTCCCATTAGGTATGTTCTAAAATTCTTCACAGCCTTGACTAATGCATAGGCTTGCTTCTTAGTCATGTCATACTTGAGTTCAACAACTTGCAAATATTTTCTAAAAAATGGAATGGGTTGTTCCAAGCCCTCGTCATTATTTTGTAGCAACACAATAGCAATAGTATGAAAGGATGTAAAGGAGAATATATGCATAGGTTTAGAAAAAACTAGAGATTTCAACATTGGATCCTCCTTTATGGCTTGTTTTATGCTTTTGAATGGTTGACTAGGATCCTCACTCCAAACCACCTTATCTCCCTTCTTCAACATCTTAGAAATAAAGTAGGTAATTTCTACAAA
>VDFB02227611.1:0-18190 GCA_007258455.2 Sequoia sempervirens
TCTTAAGTTGAGTGAGGTCTTGAGCTAGAGTCTCATCGTCAAGAATCTAGGGTTGGGTCCTAATGCTCTTCCCTTTCTTCCTAAATTAGACCTTCCCATACCTACATTCAATCTAGGTTTAGTCAATTCTTAGGAAAACTCATTTTGGTCAAGGGTCAACTATCCCCTAGTCATGGCTATTGTGAACTCAAAAGGCCTAGAGTTGAGCCCTAAGCTCTAATACCAAATATAATAACCCATTCTAATTATTACTTAAATATTTATTGTAAGTGACATTATAAATATTAAATTTTAAAAAGACATAACTTAGCAGTTATTATCAATCATAGCAACACATGTCTGATAAAAATAAGATTCAAATATATATATAGTTGAATTGGCTCATTTGCCACATAGTCAATACAATATACAAATTTTACATCAAGGTTACATCATAATATTTTGACAACTTGAATAACATCCAAGGTTTCCTTCTAATACTCACCTCCTCTAGTGGATGAGAACATGGTTGAAGCACTTTACTGCCCAACTATGAAGCTTACGCTTCCCCAGAATTCTTCCAACTTAAAGAATACTTGACCCTGCACATAAATTTTAGCAAGAGAACAATATGTAAGGTGGAATCTAGTGTGTGCCCAAACATCAACATGCATCTCTATCTATGATTATAATATACAAGATCTATGCTAGGAATAGTAGAGAGTGAACTATCACAAAGTCCATTCATACATAATGGGCTAATTGCTTGGCCAAGCATAAAATTTAGTTGCAACAAGAAAAGATTGGTTTTGGATAAAGAAAAACCTATACCCTCTGAACTCCATTTTGGAACCCATCCTGGAAGGTAACTTTCTAACATCACAAGATTATTCCTTAGTAACTATCTACCCTCTAAAAACATCTACCCTGAGGTGCTCTAGTCTACTTGGGTGTTGCTTTTCTACTAAAAAAAATGAATAATTCTTCAACACATATCATCAGAAAAGTAACTCGGTCTACTTAATTCCTTAAATTGATAGAATTCAAAAAGATGGTTTAAGTGGATCAAATCAATACATTAACCATTTCATTCATATGTCACATGAGTACATTCAATGTATTCTACCACTTCATATTTAATGTAATTCAATTTTCAATATAGACGAAAACGAATAAAGTAACAAAAGAAGGTATGTCATAAGTATGTGTATGTACATAGATGAAGTCTATGTGCATACACATATGTGCCTTGACTTTAGTTAATAATTTTGTGCATACATTCTGAAATGAATAGCAATTACAATAGATTTTTTATTCGTTCATTCAAAATAATGGTACAGATTGTCATTTCATTTAACAATTATAAAAAGAGTAAAATTTTATTTTTCAAAGAAAGAAGAACAATTCCAACTAAATAGCTACTTCATGATGGTTCATTGTTTGTAACACAACCATGTTGTTTACAAAAGTACTGCAAGTTTCAATTTCAAGTTATCCAGTGTTTGATCTATTCAAGTCTCATCTAGGGACCCTTAGTTATTCAAATACAATCATGATCAAAGATCCGAAATGACATAATTATCATTCTTATGTTTTCATTCAAGGCTCTATCATTCTGAGAATAGTTGTATATAAATATACATATAAAGAAAATAACTAAACAATATTGATATTGTTTTATACAAGGTAAAAGAATTCGAACGAAATGCTTGTTGTTTTGAAAATAATATTTTACACAATAATGGAACAATCTTATTATTGCTCGAGGTTTGAAGAACTTGTGTTCATTGTTTTATTGGATTTATGTCACTTTCGTTCTATGGAACGAACAACAGTCAATTGAATGTTTCTTATTATTTAACAGTACCAATTTCATAGCCTATACATGCTGACCCTTGGCTTGGTTGCATTTGTTTCTAAGAGATTATTTGGGTATCATTTGTAGAGAAAAATAATAAACATACTTAACATGCAAGCATAAAGATGTAATGATACATCATTCTACCATCATCCTTTTTAGATGAGGCAACATGAAATAATAATATCACAATGACATGGTAATAACACAGAGATATGGAAATAATATCATTTGATAATAATGGAATGACACAATGCTCCACCATCGCTCTCTGCGAAGAGGTGAGAAGGTTAACAATGATGTTTCCCATTAATCCAAGATCGATTTCTATGGTTCTTGCACCCATATGGTGTGGCTAACCGAAGGGTTCTGTCACACGATGAATGGTATAACATGTATAAATAGTGATGGATTTTTTCCTCCCTTAGAGGGGTGATAAGCGATTTGAGAATCATTGCATTCCATACCCATAGGCTATTAGTTTCACATGATTAGCCATGTGAATGGCTAAGTATTTTCACATGCAAGAGATAAAAGGATAGAGGTGACAATATATAACTTACAGTATATAAAAAAATTGACTTTCATGCCATTTGAAGAGCATGCACAAAGCATGGGTAAGCAAGAAATGCTTGAAATGTCCTTTGCATATAATAGAGAATGTAATAAAATCAATCGAACGGGTTGCACATAGAAGATCATTGAACAATTTTATGTTGATTCAATGGAATCATCGAAATAAACTAAACATACAATGCTTATGAATAAACTTAGATTGAAAATGAAAGCTTTCTACAAAACAATTACATTGGTTACCTCTGATTCTATGGATTTTTCCCTCAGCTTTTTCCTCAGCACTCATCGACCCAACCCGTTCTCTTCAGTTCTTGCTTCGATTTTGTGCTACCAAAATGGTAACTTGCCTTGTTTTTCCTATGCACTCCACTAATAGGTCATTACAATTCATAATTTCCATTAACTGGCTACCCACTACAAATTTTGAATATCTTGCCTTTATTTGAATGCAAGCCACTATGATTTTATCACATATTTTATTCTCTTTTCATTTATGATCAGAATTTAACAATAATCTTTGAATTCAAACTCATATTCAATTTTCTTAAAAAGTTTTCCTTTGTTTATATGTGTGTGTGTGTGTTTATATATATATATATATATTTATTTATCACTATTTTTGTTTATAACAACATAGTGAAATCACTTTCAAGTAAAGAAGCAACTTTTATTATTATTCGAATAATAGTTTTTTTTAATGAAATGATTTCCTCATCCTTCAAGCATGCCATTTTAATGCATTCATATATGTTAAATCATGCTATCATTTTCTATTCAAATTTTCAAAAATACAAGATCAAAATAGACAATGAAATAATAAATCACATGTATATCATTCCATAAGCCTACTTTTTCAATCATTGAATCAGATTATTAAAATATCCTATATGAAATTTCAAATGCAAACATCATGTCATTTTGTGGTGTGTGCACCCAAATTCCACCAAGCTTATCATTCAATCTAGCTAAATGATCCTACTTAAACTGTGTTCTTGTCCTTCAACCTGTTACCCTATACTTGCACACACTTTCATTTACACAGTTCATTAGTCACGGTCAATCATGATAAAGTATAAGATAGTTCAAAAGATGGTCAAATTTTTCCAAACATTTCAAAGATATCAGATTTTTCATTCAACATATTGAATTTCCTCAATAATTCAATTTATCATATTATAATTTAAATGCAATAAAAAAATTGGGTTATGACATGAATGATGACTAATATAGTGCTAAAAAGACGAACCTCCAAAAATAGGGATGCAAGAGTGTTCATATGGTAAATTATCCATCTCATTGAAATGCATGTAACAAGCCATTGATGTACATTGCATCTGAAAGTACATAGGAACAAGAACTAGATACATAGATCACTCCAACCATGAAACCAAGGAATCATTAGCACCAATAGTAGAAACCCCACATAATGTTGAAAAGGGAGAGCAAAGATAGGTACACTATAACTTTGTGAAACTAAGAAGTACATGTCAGAGAAGCAACCTGGACATAAAAGGGTGTGCAAACTAAGGAACACATGCATGAGGCAAGAATCACCAAGATTCAATGTTGTCCATTCACTTAAGATAAACTTAGAAGTTATTTACTATGTTAACTAAAGAGCTATTATTAGATCATTTTGTCTCATTGCATGAGATGTTGATACTTGTCATTATCTAATCCCTTTCTCATTTAGGGTTGCTCCTATATAGCACTCAACCTTCATTGTATTATCATGCCTTTTGAATACCTTGGAAACCTTTGAAGAATATTGTTTTCCTTGAAGATTATTGAGTTTCATTCTATAGTTTTTTGTTGTTGAGCAATATTGCATATATTTTTTGTAGATCTCTTCTGTGGAATGTGTCTTTGTTCATTGTTTGATCTTGTGGCTTGTGTTTTTCACAATTCTAACATGCCCTAATTGCCAAGTGTATTATTCAAGCACTTGAGGGGGAGGATCCTTAGAAGATTCTTGTAAGGAACAATATTCAAAGAGAAATTCCCATACAAGAACAATCTTGGAAATCACTTCTATTCACTGATCTTCTCATTTCCAAATACCAAATAGTGCCTACAAGTTCAATGGATTTCAAAAGTATTTGGAGAGCCTAGGAGATAATTAAGGGCAAGATCCAAAGTCCTCTCTTTCTTGATCATAATGGAAATCAAATTCACTCCAATAATTCCATCTAGTAGAACCTAACACAAAATGGAAAACCCTTGGCACTCCTCCAAGGATGCTCTACCAGAAAGTGGGCCTAGGCTAGTATTCAAACTTTCGGCAATATTCTAATTAATGGTACCTTAAAAAATTGGAATCTCCTAAGAGAGGAATATGGATTGCCAAATTCTAATTTTAGAATTTATAGTGTCCTCAAAGGTGCCTGCAAAGGATCTTTTCGGACTCGAGAATTAAAGAAAACAATGAAAAACCTATCAAATATAATTGGCAAGGTTCTACCCCATTGCTTGAAGTTGAAACAAAAATCATCTATAAGGAACTCTCAAAGTCTAACCCCCTAATTGATTACTTAAATAAAACTTGGAATGTGAACCTTGAAAGAAAAGTTTAGAATAAAATGTTTACCTCTCTCTAGCATAGTATTGTGGATTCAAAGAAAGCTTGTTTTAGATGATTTATTTTGTTTCAAAAATTTCCTTAAAAAATGAATTATTTTGATATTGATGTTTGTAATATCTGTAGAGTCCTTGAAACTATAAATCACATTTATTTTAATATTTATATGCTATTAAAATTTGGAGGATTTTTTGTAATGATCAAAAAATGTAGGGGGATAATGGGAAAGTCAATTGGAAGGAAATTCTTATGGGGCATGCCACAAAATTGAATAAAGAACTGCAATATTTTTGATACTCTTTATCCACTGAGATTCTTTGGTGCATTTAGAAAGCAAGAAATGAGGGAAAATTCAATGAAATTCAGAGGGAACTTACTAGGTCTTCCAAAAGACTCGTATTATTCAATGTTGCAATGTAGGTTATAGTTGCTTTGGATGTCTCTGAAAGAATTGTACTAGTAGCACAAAAGGATGTCCAATATGGACATACCTAGCAGCATGGCCAACCCAACCTAGCCATCTTCATGAAGGAACTTGATTTGTTTCAAAAAGAACTCAATGCCAAATCCAAAAGGGAGGAAAATAAATAGGAAGTTGTAGGAACCAAGATGCACATGTGGACCATTGATGAGAGGATGGTTGCTAATGTTTTAATGGGTTAGAAAAATGTGGGTTCCTGTAGTGAAAGTAGGAGATTATGTAAGGTCTTCAAAATGTTCTTCATACCTCCTTTTATCCTCTTGACCAGGCTGTGAAGATGGAATGTTGTATATAGTGTACAAGGCACCAACTTTTATAAAAATTATGTATTCACTCAGTTTATGTTTTGTGTATTCAGTAATAACATACTCGGTGTCTATGCAGTCACAACACTGTAGTTGTAAAATTTAATTCATAGCATTCTCGATATATATGTGGTTATAAACAATATCCATGAATGTAACTACTAAGAATTTATATTATCATTAATACAAAAAAAAAAATTGTTGTAGCTATTATCGAGGATAATGTGAGTGTAGTTTAGTTTACCAAAAACTCAACCATATCAAAGTAAAGTTGTAGAGGTTCCATACAATTGTATCCTTAAAGAGAAATATGAGCTTTTGATGTAAATTTAGCATATTTCTAACAAAGGATAATGTTACACTTGGGAACACTCTAATGTTACCACATAAAATTATGCAAATCTTGTGGTTTATGTGAGTCAACATGTTGAAATTTGTGTTTTCTATTATGGTGTGTATCATACATTTTATATAACTCTACATGTAATTGACGATAAAGGATGTGCAGTTGAGACACACAATGGATGATGTATATTAACTCCACCTAGTTGGTGGAGTCACCAAAAAAGTAACCCTTCTAATTTTTTGGACTTGTTCGGGCCCTCCTTGTGATTTTGGATTAATGTTGCCTTGATTTGATGTTGCAATGTGGATAACACATTCACATTAGGTCTTGGGCCCTTGTGAACTAATGGAATTTTAATGGTGCCTTGCAAAAGTGTTGTGAAGTGTTGTAACACACTTTCATACTTTTCTAGGGTTTTATCAATTAAATAAGCATAATAAACATAATTTTACTCATAATCAACCTTAATCATGTCTTATTTGGAGTGTTGTAAAGTGTTGTAACACACTTTCACATTAATTGGGCTTCTTATGCTTTAATTGGCCCTATTTTGCATCCACAAGCCTCATTTATTGCATATTTTTTAGGATAATCCTGATACCAATTAGTAACTAATCATAATTCAGGTGTTCCTAGCTTGTGTGGCCCAAGTTTAGTGTCTAGGAATCATTCACCACCTTGGGAAAATGAGTCCCACCTAGGTCTTTTTAGCCCCAGTGTAGGTTTCACACATTTCTAAGTACTTTTCATTTTTGGTCCCGTACATTATGTCTGGTGGGACTCATTCGCTACCTTGGGCGAATGAATCTCGTGTGACCAAAATTCAAATTTAATTCAATTTTTTGGTAGGATTTTAGTCTCCTAGATCTGATGTCGGCTTGTAGTGTTGTAATTTTGGGAATTCTTGCATATAAATACAAGGTTCTTTCACACATATTCTTGCCTAGCAAATTTTACAAGCATTCAAGAGTTCACAAGAGCATTCAAGGAATTTCAAGGGAAAATTATCAAGCATTTTAGAGCATCCTTTAAGTACCAATGATCATGTCAAATATTGCATTCATCATGTTTGTTATCATGCTAACATTTGTGATGTAGGGTTTCATGATTCATACTAGCATTCTATTCAAGATCTATCTTATCCAAGAAAGAGTCAAGCTCCAAATCCATTGCAGCCATTTCAAGCACATTTGCAACACCTTATTGCTAGGGTTTGGTGAGTTGAAACATTGTCTTTTGTTCAGTCATCATTCTCCTTTCATATTTTCTTTCATTTCAAGGTTTAATTACCAACAAAGAGGTTTGACCAAGGAAAACCCCTATTCACTAAACCCCACAACATTTTTCCCTCTTCTTGTGTGTGATTTGTAGGGCTAGGTTACAAATTTGTCAAGAAGTGATATTGCAGAAAAAATTTCAAATCCCTAAAGTTGTCATCAAGCCTTGGAGAAGGTCTATAGGTGGCAATTTGCAATTTCGGATCCAAAAAACAATCAAGAAGAGCAAAGCAAGCCGAAAGGAACAAAATCTAGTTCAAAATTTCTAGAAAATCAAAAGTGGAAGGATTCACCACTATTGGTGAATGAGTCCTACTATACATGCATGACATAGATTTTTATAGATCTGGATACCCTTTTAGTTGAAACTTGTATCTGCACATTTTCCCAAAAATTGGACTGATTCACTCAGCTTGGTGAATGAGTCCCAGTCAGTAGTGACAACAGATTTTCTAGAATTCCAAACCTCCATTCTTCCTTCTTCAATCTCCCAGGTGTACACTTATAGTTTTATAACTTTCTGTTAAAAAATTTTCATCCTTCTATGTCATTTAGGATTAGTTTGCATCCAACTAGGGTTTTGTTTTACAACTTGCATTGCATTGTCTTTTCCAAGTCTAAACTTGGTGGTGAACCCCTCATTATATCATATTCAATCCCTAGGACAACCCTATTGCAATATTTCAATCTCCTTCGCATTGAGATCTCAAGGGTTATCCTTGGGTGGAACCTCTTGGAAAGTGGGTGTGAATACATCAATCAACCATTCATCCCCCTTATTCATTTTTCATAGGTTCCAGTTGGTACTACTGAATTTAGATTGTTGTGTAGATTCTTGTGTATGGTTGGTATCTCTATTTGTAGTTCAAAATTATCTATAGAATGTATAAATATGACCATGTTGAGGTTAGCTTTATGGTTCAAGTGACTTGATTGAAGCTTTGGATTTGGTAGCCATTTATATGGAGGGAGTAATTTTAGGAGAGTAAATTTTAAAACTTTTCCACCTACTTTGCTCATAGTTTTTAAGAACAAGCATGTGGAAATATAGGCAATAAGTAAAAAAAATTGTACTTTATTTTTTACCTATTTCCATCCTTGATTCTAAATATATAATTGTAAATAGCTTCAACAAGCTAAAGTTCATTACTTAAGTGCATTTTTTTTAGTTACTACTTTTGAATTTGAAGATGTTAGATCTCTAGATATGAATGATTAGTTTCCTCCAAGGAATAGTATAAGGTCCCTTTCTAAGGAAACTTTAGATCTATATCTCATCCCTTTATGGTTTAGTGCAAATAAATATAATAGTGTCATAATACCTAGAACCTAGATAGGTGAAACTAGCATCAAGTAGTAAGGAGTGAGCTCATATATTTTATATGAATGATCTAGTTTCAAACTAGAATTAGAGGACTTCACATGTAGGAAAAGTTATGCAGCTATGAAAATTGAGAGATACATTTCTAATAGTGAGATTTTGATGCAAAAGCATTCTTATAATACCAAGGAAAAATGACAAGTCATGATAAATGTGTGAACTAGAATTTCCTTCTTTATCAAATGTGTAAAGAGCATGATAAATAACATCCCCATGTTGAACCTTTTCCTAATATTTCCATGCATGCCTTAGCCAATGTCATCACACCTTACATAATGAAAGTTAAGGAACACTTGAAATAATAACCCTTAATTATCCTTGTTAATTTAGGTAGCACCCATAATTTCCTAGACCCTTCGACTACAAAATAGGAAGATTATTATGTGCATCCTTGCTCTAGTTTTGAGGACATAATTTATCATAGGGGAAAACTAGATTGTAACAGGAAATTCCAAAACATATAACTTTCTACAGATGTTATGTTAGGATTTATTATGACCCTTTGACTACAAAATTGGAAGATTATTATGTCCATGCTTGCTCTAGTTTTGAGGACATAATTTATCATAGGGGCAAAGTAGATTGTAACAAGAAATGCCAAAACATCTAACTTTCTATGGATGTTATATTAGGATTTATTGGTGTGAACGAGGTATATTAATTAGCTAGTTTCACTTTAATAATTATTCACACCTAATTAATTAAGCTTACTTAGGTCATTTTTTCTCATGTAATACAATTAAGACACTTGCAATGATCTCAGTTTGTTTGAGGGTTTCATTTAGGATTTAATTCTAACCTATATAGCAAGGTTATATTTTATTTTTATAATAATTTCAAATTTTGCATCTATTATTTTCTAGAAATAGAGTGATTATTTCTATTGCATCTCTCATGTGGAAATTATTCGGTCTTGTTGGTTAGATTCAAAACTCCTATGAGTTGTTATATTTCTGCAACATGGCATCAGAACATTGAATCAACAAACATGTTCTTTTTTTTTAAAGGATTCTTCTAAAAAAAATATAAGGTGCCTCTTATAGAAAAATAAACCTCACAGTTATGCTCAAAAGTCCCCAAAACTTATAAATCCATATAAGGCATGATAGGTTTTGGTGATGAAAAATTTTCAAGCTTTTTTAAGGGTTGACTAGGTTGCAACTATTCTAGTCCATACTGTTATATGAATGCCATTAATATAACTTCAATTATTGTGCATGTTATTGAAAAATACAAAAAATACATTTTTGCATCATCCTCCACTACCATTTTCCTAGTATGGTTTTGATTTAAAAATAATAATTTTTAATATAGTTTTTTTTTTAATTTAAAGTTTTTCTTTTTTAATTTTAAAATATTTTATTATTAAAAAATTATATGCCTTGGGGGTCATGGGGGTGCCTACCCCCTACTATGGGCTTACCATGGCAAGGGTGGTAATCCCCTCATGTCGTGCTCCATAAATGGGGTGTGGTAACTTGGGGTACCACCCCTATCTATGACTTAGGCCATGGCAGGATGGTGGCCCCTTGGCCTAATCGTTACATTTGATTGGCCACAACTCCATCCACTTTCTTAATAATATTTTTAAAATTTTCAAAAATAAATTCTAGAAAACCCATACATACTAGTCTGTACAGGCCAATTTGGGAAAAAAATTGACTAGTAACAATTAATTTTGGTAGACCTCCATATTTGATGGCAATTTTGCTAAATTTGGTAGTGAAATCATGATAATGTCAATTTTCCAATTGGATTTTTTGTCCCTTCATTGTTGGAAGTTTTTTTTTGAAGCATCTCTTTAGAGGCTTCACTCTTGCACACACAATCTCCTTTTTTAGAGCTCTTTTTTTTTTAAATGGCAGGGAATTGTGTGCTCTTCACAATGATGTGGGTATTTTTTAATTTAAAATGCTATTTTTTCCATAATTTTATTTTTCTCAGTGATCTAGCTATGTAATTGTCATTTTAGGAACTTTGAAGGGCCATAACTTTGCATATAGACTCATTTTAGATGCAAATTTTTAGAGTGATTTTTGTGTGTGTAATTTGTAATGGTTCCTTATGTTTCCTCTCATGTTATATTATTTTTATTAGGGACACTCATACAAATTAATGTGCCATATGTATCTTCAATTTTCAAATTGTTTCCTTAACTAGCCATTTGATCATTATTTGAGTAGTGTTATTGGGGTCACTCGTGTAGAATTGTGTCTCTTTGATATTGATATTAATACTAATTTCAAAGGAAGTTCTTTAGTTTCTATTGAACAAGACAACTGAGAGGGGAGTGAATCAATTGTAACAATTTTAACCTTTAAAAATTTCACCAAAAGTTAGATCAACAACCATTCACAAATCCTTTACTCTACTAATGTAATTAATCATTGAGTGTAGAAGCAAAAACTGAAAGAAGTAAAAACATACACACAATAACACCAGATTTACATGGAAACCCCAATGAGGGAAAAACCCTAGTTAGGATTAACTCATAGTATAAATAATTTTGAAACCAAATAGAAAGGCTCACTACCAAGACATGACTTACTTGTCCAAAATAGGACTTATTGTCCAATGAGGGTTAACCACCCAGAGGACTCACTACCACAAAATTACAAAGAAGATAGAAGAGGACTGTCACAAAGAGAAAATTTTCTTAGTGCAATAGATATTTCCACCATAATTCACTCACACACTTGTAGACATGCTTGAATGATAGAGTACACCTTCAGCTCACTGCCTCCAGTAACTTGCCACTTTGAATTTTGCTCTAATCTAATCAAACTCACATCACACACTATTTCGCATCTATATCTCATCTATCTTGCTTGCATTCATCTTTCACAAACATCTCAACTTATATTTATACCACAAAAGGTTCAACCTTGAAACTCATCCAAGGTCAACCATACATCATTTGTATTTACAAATTCAAATTAGGTCAGTGCCAAAAAATTCTACGATGGAATTAGAATGAGGGGGCCCAAAAACATACTTAATGAGGACCTAAATAAGTCCCAACATGCTTCAACAAACTTCCATAAACTTCGTGAGTAGTGTTTAACACAAGGTCGGCCAACACTAGTGTAAAACACATAAAACAATTAAGCACATGCATCCTTAACTTGATCCAATATTTTTGGTCAAAAAATTTCACTTAAACACAACCTGATCAACTCACTCTCAGAACTACAAGTCCTTAAACTAGAATACAAAGAAATACAGAGCAACTGCATTTCTCCTAGACCTCATCTAGACACATAAAAATGCACAATCACAACTAGTGAATATATCTCATATTGAACAACAATCCAAAGACTCAAATTTTGGATACAACAACTACTAATAGCCATGAATAATATGTCTAGAACTCACAGGCATAGAGATAGTACAAAGAACATCTCGGAGCATATCTCGAAGCACACATAGAATATCTATAAACATTCTTTATTACAATTTTCTCAATATCCTCAACATAGACAACCAATAACCAACTTTCATGACATCAATGACAACATCAACTAGTTGACAACCAGTTAACTAGTTGACATCAATAAAAAAACCTTCATACTTGCAACAATTTCCCCCTTTTTCATTGATGGCAACACATGATGTGAAAAATCATCAAAGACAACACAACAGCTCTAAACCATCAATCTCCAAGAATACTTTCTCCCCTTTACTTTTCACATGATACTTTCTCCCCCTTTGACATGAATGGCAAAGGAAAAAGATATTTTACATTGTTTTCCCCTTTGACATTAAGAACATTACCAGTACAGAATACTCCCCCTTAGGAGTACACCCAAACAAATCCATAATTACAACATGTGACACTACCTGATCCCCTTGAGAGGTAGCCACCAAACATCAATCCAAAAGAAAGATAGATCCATAGATTCATTGGACGGATGCATCTCTGTATGCATCTAGTTCAAGAAAGGAGGGGAAATAAGCCCTAACTTCTCTCGGAGATACTCAAAAGTATCTTTAGGAAGACCCCTAGTAAATATGTCAGCAATATGATCCTTTGTAGGTACATACTCTAGATTTAATTCATTCTCCATAACCTTCTCTCTCAAAATTTGATAACTTATTGATATATTCTTTGTCCTTGAGTGCACCACTAGATTCTTTGAAATTTTAATTACACTTGCATTATCATAAAAAATAGAGATGGGATCATCATACATTACTTTGATATCCTTCTGTAGACATCCAAATTTGGACACTTAATTTATTCAAATTTATGACTTTTCATCTAAACATCCTCCTATCCGAGTTAATTAAGTAATATTACTATTATTTAATTAATATCTTTAATTCTGCCAAATCTCTAAGGTATTTAATTAATAATTAAATACCTTACCCTCCTTAAATCCTCTTTTCATCAAATAAATTAAATAAATATTACATTTATTTAATTCCTCACATGTCATTTTCATCTAATCATAATCCATTTCCTAATCTTTTCATTAAGGATGTGCACATGCCTAATCCTTGATTAGGATGTGTCACATCCTCCAACTTTGCAAGTTGGCCTTTAATCCTAATTAACCCCTAATTATCCTCTAATTACAGATTAGTCAAACCTAATTAGTACCTTGGTCAACTCTTCCCCCCCCAAGGAATTTTTAATTCCTTTTTATTTATCCTAGATTCTCCTCTTTTATATGTGAATTTTTAATTCACATTCTATCCTTCCAAGGCTTCTAAAACCTTGGACTTGTCACAATCTCCACTTGTGACCAAGTCCCACCTTTTTGGAGCCCACCTTTTATCCTTTAGATTCTCCTAAGAATGTGAATTTTTAATTCACATTTATGTTTTCAACCACCTTTCCTTTTCTCATGTAGATTTTTGAGGAATTCCAAAATTTCTCAAATGTCCCTTTCACTCCCACTTGGGGACAAGAAATCCCTTTTTGTGGAAATCTTCTCACTCCCCAAGGTGTTTGTCCTTCCTCCACCTCATGTACCTTTTTGACACCTCATCTTCTCTTGGCCACTTCACCATCTACATGTCAAGATGTGAGGGCTTGTGGGTTCTCAACCTGCCATAGCCCTTCATCTTGGCCTTGTTGGATGCATCTCAACCATTGAATTCTCTAGAGAATTCAAATTCTTCTATAAATACCCCCTCCTCAAGGGCATTTTCAACACTTAGTCATTTGATAACTACATGCTGCCAATTTGCATTCTCAATCATTTTACCATCATCTAGCTATCCATTCTAATAATTTTGCACATACAATCTTGCATTTAGTCACTCAAGAAATCATCTAAGGAGCACACAAAATCATCCCAAGCAAGGGTCAATCAAGGAGTCTTCAACAGCAAAGAAGGTGAAATCGTTTGCATCTTGTTTTATCTACTTTCCTTTTTGTTTTATCACTCTTTAGGCTAATCTTGAAGTGTCCTTAATCTTTTATCACTTGCATTTTTAAGTTATTTTGCATATTAGAGTAGGGTAAAACATTATGGTACACATTTTTGGCATGCTCGGTGGGACCCGCAAACGGGTTCTTGCATTTAACCTGCGTTTTTGCTAAGAATTTTGAAAGAGAAGGTCGCAGAAAGGCAGCAACGCCCTCTGTTTTACCACATAAAGGCGGCAGCGCCCCCGCAGAAAGGCGGCAACGCCCCTACAGAAAGGCAGAAGCGCCCCTGCAGAAAGGCGGCAGTACCCCCGCAGAAAGGCAGCAGCGCCCCTGTAGAAAGGCAACAGTGCCCCTACAGAAAGGCGGTAGTGCCCCCACAGAAAGGCGGCAATGCCCTCGCAAAAAAGTAGCAGCGCCCCCACAGAAAGGCGGTAGCGCCCTCACAGAAAGGCAGTAGGGCCCCCGCAGAAAGGCGGCAACGCCCTTGCAGAAAGGTAGCAGTGCCCCTGCAAAAAGGCAGCAGCGCCCCCACAGAAAGGCGGCAGTGCCCTCGCAGAAAGGCAGTAGCACCCCCATAGAAAAGTGGCAACGCCCTCGCAGAAAGGCAGCAGCGCCCTCGCAGAAAGGCGGCAGCGCCCCCACAGAAAGGCAGCAGCGCCTCCGCAGAAAGGTGGCAGCGCCCCCATTTTGTTGCAGAAAGGTGGAAACGCCCTAAAACAACACAGTTTGGAAGGTAAAACAGTCATTTTAGTGTCATTTTTGCTCTCATTTTTAGCTATTTTCAAGTAATAAACCTCTAACATTGTTTTGGCAAAGATATTGGTGTTTTTTGCTAATGTTTTGTAGCATATAATGGCATAATTGACCAAAAATGAAGGAGAAGATAGCTAACATTTGCTTGCAGGGCCATCTATTTGATCAAATTTCTAAAAAACTATCCTTGTTGTTCGCACATAGTCTAATTAGAGGGAAGTAACCTTTATTGCTTGTTGTGTTTGTCTACTATTGTGTCACCCAAGGGGGCATTAATTTGTTTTCACTTTTCCCTTGCACTTCGTGTGAGCCTGGGGAGTAGTTGGAAGCGGTTAGTGTCTTCTTTTTAGTGGGACCTGCTTGGGGATTTCATCACCCCAAGGGACGATTCCAACCACGCATACCGGCGGGGTATATAAAGGGGGGAGAACGAAAGTTGTACCCCAATCCAGTCACATCATAATTGGTAGAGCGTCAAAACTAGGGTGATACCTAGATAGACGTGAAGAGTTGGTCCAAGCCTTTCAGTATCTCGTTGGGGTTCCCAACTCACACTTGTGATGGGTTAGTGTTCACAGTTGTGCCTCACATACCGAGAGTATATCGAAGACTCCCTAGAAGCCTTGTGCATCCTAGATTAAGACCTTGCCTAGCCATACCCTTAACATTAATCATAGGATTGTGCTTACTTGAAGTTTTTTCTTGTGAAAAGTATGTCAAATCTTTGATACTTTGGCTTTACTTTATCATTTTGCATCCTTGCCATAGCCATTGCCACTAAAACAAAACTTTGTCTTACCACAAAAAGGCAGCAGCGCCCCTAATTTTGCTGCAGAAAGGTAGAAGCATCCCTGATTCCACTGTAGAAAGGTGGCAACACCTCTGTTTTGCTACATAAAGGTGGCAGCGCCCCTAATTTTTGCTGCAGAGGGGCGGATTTGCCCTCTTGAGCACCCAAAATCATCCCATTTGGATCTGTTTAGCCTCTAAACATATCATTCAATCATTCTCAACCATTACTTCATCATCCTAAGCCTCTATTTTGTCACTCTAAGCCTCCCGAAACCTCCATTTGATCTGTTTAAACCTCCATCTTATCATTCCAAACATTTGTTTAACCATTATAAATCCCCACTCATTCTTCACAATCATCTTCAATCTGCCCGTTCATTCTAATTTCCTCATATTCCATTCAAAAGTCCATACCCTCACCTAAAAAATGTTATAATTTTTACAATTTACATCACCAAATACCACTCATATTCAGCGCAAAAAGGTGGCAGCGCCCCTGATTTTGCTGACTATGCCCTTGATTTTGCTGTCAACGCCCCTGATTTTGCTGACAACGCCCCTGATTTTGCTGTCAATGCCCCTGATTTTGCTGTCAACGCCCTTGATTTACTACAGAAAGCTATCAACGCCCCTGATATTGTTGTCTACACCCCTAATTTTGCTGCAGAAAGATGACTATGCCCCTGATTTACTGCGGAAAGCTGACTACGCCCCTGATTTACTACAGAATGCTGACTACGCCCCTTTAACTTCCTAGGGCCGTCATTTACGAACCGTGCATCAGATCAACTTCATCCAAAAACCAAAGTTGCTTAGTTTTTCAAGATCTATCTAGTGGTGTCTTCCATTTCCACCAATCAAGAATTTGACCTTCTCGGGGCGGCCACGCCCTACATCGCAGGGTGGACACGCCCCTAACTTCCCGAGGCTGTCATTTACAAACCGTACGTCAAATTGACTTCATCCAAAAACCAAAGTTGCTTAGTTTTTCAAGCTCTATCTAGTGGTGCCTTCCATTTCCACCTATCAAGAATTTTACCATCCCGGGGCGGCCACGCCCCGCATCGCAGGGTGGACACGCCCCTAACTTCTCAAGGCTATCATTTACAAACCGTACGTCAAATCGACTTCGTCCAAAAACTAAAGTTGCTTAGTTTTTCAAGCTCTATCCATTGGTACCTTCCGTTTCCTCCTATCAAAAATTTGACCATCCCAGGGCGGCCACGCCCCGCATCGCGGGGTGGACACCCCCCTAACTTCCCGGGGCTGTCATTTACAAACCGTACGTCGAATCAACTTTGTTCAAAAATAAAAATTGCTCAATTTTTCAAGATCTATCTAGTGATACCTTTTTTTCTTCTTATCTAATCAAACCAATCCATTCCTCCAATCAGATACATACAATCATCTTCATCTAATCACAATTATCCAATCAACATCATCTAATCATTTGATCCTATCTAATCAAACTGATCTAGTACTTTAATCAAATTCATTAAATCATCTACCTGATCTAATCATCCATCTACCGAATCCCATCAAAATCAAAAGTAATCCCATCCAATCATCCTAATCTGAGCTTTTGTCCAATCCTGATCTGAGCTTGAGCAAAATCCCGATTTGAGCTTTAATCTGTTCCCATCCAAAATCTTTTATCCATCCTCTTTATCCTTTCACTATCATGAGTCTTTATCCTCCATCAATAGTGGTCAAGGGAAACCCTAATTACGTTGATAACGATAATGAAAGTCTTGTCGATCAAGAGGTATACGACATAGATCCCCTTGACACTATCATATCTAGTAAGCTTTCTCCACCCACTTTCCAAAATCCAATTACTCCTATGAGCTATCCCGTTATGTCTTCATCCATGCCTAATCATGCTCCTTATGCCACCTTTGACAATGGATATCCAGTATCTTCTTCATCCCCATATTTTTCATGTCCTTCATCTACATCATCCTCTTATACAACATCTACATTCTCTTATCCTAATTTTCCATCCCAATACTCCTATTACAGTTCCCCATCCATGTCCCCCTATCGTAATCCTCTTTCCCAATCTTCCCATACTAATCCTACATCCACACCCCTTTACCTTAATCCTACATCCACATATCCTCATCATAATCCACCATCCCAATACCCTTATTATAATCCATCCCCCCCATCCTCTTGTCCCACTACACCACCTATATCCTCTTGTCCTAATCCACAATCCATGTCCCCCTATCTTAATTCACCACTCCAATATTCTTACCTTAACCCTCCATCCAATCCTAGTCCTCCATCTACTCTTAGTCCTCCATCCAATCCTAGTCCTCCATCTACTCCTAGTCCTCCATCCAATCCCATTCATCCATCTACTCCTAGTCCTCCATCCAATCCTAATCCCCCATCTACTCATAGTCCACCACATTCGTCCTTCCCCCATCTAACCCCTGTCCACCAATCCATAATCCCCTCATCCACATTTCTCTTGCC
>VDFB02227612.1:0-13784 GCA_007258455.2 Sequoia sempervirens
TTGATATGGTACGGCTATCTTATATTCCAGCTTCTCCCACTCTCTGGCGATGCAAGAAGGTACCAGGAGCATAGGCGCCACCACTGGTGAAGACTGGGTGCCAAACAAGGAAGCGCCTTTCTCAAGAACAAGAGTACGGCCTATGAAGAGGTACGGCCAGGTATAGCTGGTACGGCTGCAACAACAACAATAAATGTAACATGTACGGCT
Source organism: Sequoia sempervirens (assembly GCA_007258455.2). Classification (NCBI taxonomy): domain Eukaryota; kingdom Viridiplantae; phylum Streptophyta; class Pinopsida; order Cupressales; family Cupressaceae; genus Sequoia; species Sequoia sempervirens. The sequence goes on from VDFB02227612.1 coordinate 211, forward strand.
CCTTTGATATCAATGTCCAGACTCTGAAATATGGTGCGCCTTGATGTAAATGTGCCGTCTGGAGAAAACCCTCAATCAAAACTCTGTAAATAAATAACCTTTGAAGTTCTATGATCTCCTCTGAATGAAGAAACCCCTTCGCTGGCAATAGATCAGGTGATATCTCACACCCTCTGAACTGCTTTCACTGGAGATGGCTCGTTCCCCAATGCGTTCGAGACTGAAACCCTAAGTTTTTGTGCTCAGACCAAACTTGATCAATTTTCAATCATCAATAATCACATAATGGCTCGAATCCCAATGCAAAGCCTATATTCTCCTCAAAAGTGCGAATTCCTCAATAATAGGGATTATTAAATAATTCGACTTTTATTCTTTTAATATTTCAATAGTCTCTGGCATAATATTTAATCATAAATTTAATCGTCAAATGGCCCCTTTTAATGTTGGGCGACCCCTCAGCCAAAATCACTTAAGTTATAATATAATATTATAACTTTATATTATAAATGCTCCAGTAATTAATATTTAATTAAATCAATTAAATATTAATATCTCTTTCAATATTAACCCGATGCTCGAGCCGTCTGAATCTGTCAACTGAGGAAGTGATTCTGAACGCTATCAATCCATCTTGCTAAAAATAGCGGGGGTCCCCTGTTATTTGCCAATAAGCGCTAAAAATAGCAACATGCAAGGAGGTGTCGAATGAGCTAGAGCAGCCAAGCTGATCCAAGAGCGCCAGGCCCGAGGCCAAGCTCCGGGCATGAAGCCCTCTATCCAACCCTGCTCGGCCCTGGTGCATAATAGGCAATCTGTCCCTCAGAGATGTCCAGCTAGAAGGGACATAGCCAGTCCGCCCTCACAATGCTTGTCCTCAAGCAATCTCAATCTTAGGATGCTGCGAGAATATCCTCGCTCTCCCATGTAGCATCCTCAACAGGCAAATCTCTCCATTTCACTAGATATTCCCTGATAGTCCTCCTACGCAACTGTCTCTCTCTGTATTCCAGGATAGACTCAGGTACTAAAACCAACTTTCCCTCATCATCTAAGGGAGGAAGAACTGCAGATGGTACCACACGGTGTCCCAACGCCTTCTTGAGGCGTGATACATGAAAAACGTTGTATACCCTGTTCTCTGCTGGAAGCTCAAGCTCATACGCCAACTCTCCAACTCGCCTCAGGATCCTGAAAGGACCGTAATAACGTGGCTTAAGCTTCTCTGACCCACTCTTCCTAAGAGTGGACTGACGGTAGGGCTGCAGCATGAGGTAAACCATGTCACCCACCTCGAAATGCCTCTCCGTCCTCTTCTGATTTGCATACTGCTTTTGCTGATTCTGTGCCTTGGTAATATTCTCCTTGAGAGCCTTCATGGTGTCTTGACTCTCCTGCAATAAGTCTCCAGCACTCGGCACTCTACTGTCACTCAGTAGCAAATCAAGAAAACTCGGCGCCTCATAACCGTACAACGCCATGAAAGGTGACATCTGAATAGTCATATGGAATGTCGTGTTGTAACAATACTCACACAAATGTATCCATTTGACCCATGCCTTCTGCTGCCCTGCAATGTAATTTCTGACGTACCCTTCCACCCACTTGTTCACAATCTCTGTCTGCCCATCAGTCTGCGGGTGGTAACTAGTGCTCGGAGTGAGCTCGGTCCCACAAAGTCTGAACACCTCCTGCCAGAAGTGACTCAAGAACCGACTATCTCTGTCGCTCACGATGCTCCGAGGCAACCCATGAAGTCTGAATACCTCGCGAAAGAATACCTCTGCTACCTGTGTAGTTGTGTAGGTTGTGGTGATCGGAAAGAAGTGGGCATACTTCGTAAGCCGATCCACAACTACGTATATGCAATCTCGCCCTTGCGCTTTAGGGAAAAACCGTAATAAAGTCCATCGGCGGGCCCACTTCTTGTTAAATGCGGAAGTGGCTGCAATAAACCTGCGAGATGCGATGTTCTCTGCTTGTTCTGGCCCGACAAGCTGAGGGCACTCGCATGCGATATTGAAGAACTACGCCTTGAGTCCTTTCCATGTGAATCTCTCCCGTATCTGTCTATAGGTTTTGAAATACCCGGGATGTCCTGCAGTCGGTACATCATGAAAAGCTCACATGATTATGTTCTTCACCTCACGAACTTTGGTTGGACGTTAAGTTGGACATGGGGTTGGGTGATGGGTAGGATCCTCAACAATCTTTGGGAAACCCAAGTGTCCTTGGCATACTCTGCCACTATCATATGCCTCCAGTCCTCTGAAATGTGAACCATAGAGCTCAAATATGGTCTACGTGAAAGTGCATCAGCCACTACGTTCTGTGTACCTTTGATATACGAGATATCAAAGTCATAAGCCTGCAACTTACTGACCCACTTCTGCTGTCTATCATTGACATCTCGCTGCCCCAAGAAGTGTCTCAAACTGTTATGATCAGTTTTAATGCAAAATTTGCTGCCAACAAGATATTGTCGAAATTTTGCTAAGGCATGCATGATAGCGAGCATCTCCTTATCATATATACTATAGAGTCTCTCGGGCCCTCTGAGTTTCCGGCTCTCGTACACAATCGGGTGCTTGTCCTGCATAAGCACCGCACCAATGCCCTTACTTGATGCATCGCACTGAAGCTCAAAAGGCTTCGTAAAGTCGGGTAGTGCCAAAACAGGGCATGTGGTCATCAACTCCTTAAACCTCATAAAACACTCCTGTGCCTCAGGAGTCCAAATAAATGCACCCTTCTTCAGTAAATCTGTCATAGGGGCTGCATGTCGTGAATAACCATTGACGAATCTATGGTAGAATCCACACAAACCGAGAAACCCTCTCAACTGTGTCAGGTTTGCCGGTGTAGGCCAGTCAATAATAGCGCGGATCTTTTCAGGATCCATCCGCACTCCTCCTGCACTGATGATATGACCTAAATATAACAATTCGGTCATTCCCAAATCACATTTGGATTCCTTGGCGTACAAGGACTCCCTCTCCAAAATACTCAACACGGTCTCCAAGTGAGCCAGATGCTCCTGCCAAGTCCTGCTGTAAATAAGGATATCATCGAAGAAGACCAATACGAATCTCCTCAGCTGTGAATGAAAAACCCTGTTCATCGTAGACTGAAATGTAGCTGGCGCATTAGTGAGCCCAAATGGCATCACTATAAACTCGAAGTGCCCACAATGACATCGGAAGGCAGTCTTCTCTACGTCCTGCTCACGGACCCTGATCTGATGATACCCTGACCGTAAATCAATTTTGGTGAAGTAACATGCTCCATGGAGCTCATCAATAAGCTCGTCAGTCCGCGGTATCGGATACCTGTTTTTGATTGTCCTCTTATTCAGGACCCTGTAGTCAATGCACATGCGCAATGTTCCATCCTTCTTCTTAACCAAGACAACCGAAGAAGCGAATGGTGACTTGCTAGGTCGAATGTGACCCATAGCAAGTAACTCCTTTATTGTCTTCTCTATCTCATCCTTCAATCTTTTAGGATGCTTGTAAGGAGTTATCATAACGGGCTTAGCACCCTCCTCGAGCTCAATGATGTGCTCTATGCCCCTGTCTGGAGGTCTCCCTGGTGGAATATCACTGAATACCTTATCATGCTTGACTCTCAACTGCTGTATGTCTGGATGATATTCAGTCTTCTGCTGTCCCTCCTGTATAGGTGCTAAAGTGCACTCGGCAGCCCACTCAACCATGTCGTGACGCATGAGCCTCTCCATCCGACAAAAAGAAATTGTTTTGATGTTGCTGTCCCGAATTGCTTTTAGTATGTGAGTCTTCCCGTCAACATCAAAACGGATCTCCATGTCCTTGAGACGAAGAGTGACTTCCTCCAATGAATGAAGCCACTTCATTCCCAAGACCAAATCAATATCTCCCATATTTACAACATAGTAATCTGCCTTGAACTCATAATTGTTCAAGCGTAAAGGGAGATCCTTTATCATGTGTTCACATCTCAAAGTGTATCCATCGGCCACCTTGACCCTAATACCCTCGAACTCCTCAGTGATGAGTCCGCGTTTCTCAACGAATCTAACATCTATGAAATTATGTGTGGCTCCTGTATCAAGTAGGGTAATGACCCTCTGTCCTGCCAACACACCACGAATCCTGAAAGAACCCTCCTGCTGGATGCTAGATAAACGTGCCTCCTGTATCTGTAGCTCTGACTCTGTCTCTAGCTTAGGCTCTAAAGCCTCTGACTCTGAATCCTCAGAACTATCCTGCTGTCCGGAATTCTCTGACTCCGAATCCTCGTAATACGCCCACATCACTCGATTTGCCTTGCCCTTAGGTCTTAGAGGACAATCGTGATTGGCGTCATAGGGACCTTTGCAGTAGAAGCAAAGCTTCTTTCTGCGTAGATTATTAAGGGCCTCTCGATCCAAAGGTGGGGCTGCTGGTTTACCTTTTGAATCGTTCCTAAAATCTGATTTTTCTTTGTTAAAATCAGATTTGTCTCTGTTTTTGTTAAAAGCCTTATTGTCCCTGAAAGATGAATTACCTCTGGAGTTGAATCGACTAGATGGTGCTGCCAACTCCATACTCCGTGCCTTCTTCATCGCTTCCTGTAATGAAGGCGGATCAAAGGCTTTGATTCAACCTCGCAATGGCTCTATCAAACCCTCCATGAAGAGCACTACCAACCGCCTCTCAGAAATGTTCAGAACCATAACTGATAACTTCTGAAAGTCACCAATATACGACTCCAAGCTGCCACTCTGTCTCAACTGAGCCAGGTCTCTGAAGTAGGATTCTGGATCCTTCCTGTCAAAACGCTCTACCAACCTGTCCACAAACTCCTGGTATGATGTGATCCTGTCGTGCTGTAATGTCACCATACCGTGGTGCCACCAATCGTAAGCCACTCCCTCGAGATGCAATGTAGCATATCTGATAGCATCTCTCTCAGCCATCGGGCGTAATGTAAGAAATGTGTCCAGCTTACTGATCCATGCCTGAGCTGTCACCTTACCACTACCATCGAACATCGCTAGATTAAGCCTGTTGGTTGCATGTTTTAGGTCATTGTTCTGGTATCTAGGTCTCCAATCCTGTCGACCTCTGTGGTGCTCTCGCCTCTGCGTAACAAATCTGTCAAAAGAGATCCTCTCTCTGACATCCGGAGGTACCAACTCCCACTCCTCGTTCGCTGCCATAAGAGTATCAGCGAACAACTCCTCTTGCTCCTCACCTGCGATAGCCTCATCGGGCTCCTGTCTCACAAAAGTAGGCCTAGTGGGCCTATCTGCTGTCCGTGAAGCTGTCCTAGGTGCCCTGCAAGATCCTGCTTCACTCCTCTCATCGTCACGATGTGGGTGACGGTCTCCTCGAATTACCCAATCTGCAGTGCCAGCATCGCTGCGCGGTACGTCGTTAAGGCGCGCGCGTTTTGACGCGCGCGTGGAAATCTGGGGTGCCGACCGAAACCTCTGCATCGTCTTGATCTCTAGGGGTTTGAGGAATCTCTGTTCTAGGAACATCTGTTCTATCAGCCATGTTTTCCGGCTGCCTGCTCAAACTCTGTTGCCTGTCAATCAGAGCACGTCTGCGTGTGTAATACCTGTGAGACCCAAACTGTTCTGGCTGCATAAGACTGCTAAACCCTTAGGATGGCAGGATTTAGCTCTGATACCACTGTAGAAACCCTAGTTTCCCCCTGTTTCCGGATCTGACTGTTTTTCTGAATGTTTTGTGTATTTTTGGTTTTTTTGACTGTTTTTTGGGTTTTTTGCAAGAATAATGAAAGAATTTGCTAGAAATTGGAAATAAATTCAAATAAAAATAATATTTCTCTGAAAGTGATAGATTTTATTGATATTCCTTATACTAGATCATTTATTCAACTTCTGGAACTAATACAAATAAGATCCACATACATGCAAATTAAAAGGCAATGATCTTTCAATAGGAAAACCTGATTGCAGCAGTCTGATTTTATGCTTGATATGGTACGGCTATCTTATATTCCAGCTTCTCCCACTCTCTGGCGATGCAAGAAGGTACCAGGAGCATAGGCGCCACCACTGGTGAAGACTGGGTGCCAAACAAGGAAGCGCCTTTCTCAAGAACAAGAGTACGGCCTATGAAGAGGTACGGCCAGGTATAGCTGGTACGGCTGCAACAACAACAATAAATGTAACATGTACGGCTCCTTTGATATCAATGTCCAGACTCTGAAATATGGTGCGCCTTGATGTAAATGTGCCGTCTGGAGAAAACCCTCAATCAAAACTCTGTAAATAAATAACCTTTGAAGTTCTATGATCTCCTCTGAATGAAGAAACCCCGCCGGCGGCTTAATAGATGGGGTATATTTCACACCCTCTGAATCGCTCTCACTGGAGATGGCTCGTTCCCCAATGCATTCGAGACTGAAACCCTAGGCTTTTGTGCTCTGCTCAAACTTGATCAATTTTCAATCATCAATAATCCATAATGGCTCGAATCCCAATGAAAAATGCCTTATACCCTCAAAAGTGCGAATTCCTCAATAATAGGGATTATTAAATAATTCAACTTCTTATTCTTTTAATATTTCAATAGTCTCTGGCATAATTTTTAATCATAAATTTAATCGTCAAATGGCCCCTTTTAATGTTGGGCGACCCCTCAGCCAAAATCACTTAAGTTATAATATAATATTATAACTTTATATTATAAATGCTCCAGTAATTAATATTTAATTAAATCAATTAAATATTAATATCTCTTTCAATATTAACCCGATGCTCGAGCCGTCTGAAGCTGTCGACTGAGGAAGTGATTCTGAATGCTATCAATCCATACTGCTAAAAATAGCAGGGGTCCCACGCTGACTGCCAATAACTGCTAAAAATAGCAACTTATGCAAGAAGTGTTTGAATGAGCCCGAACGAAAGCCAACTGATCAAGAACTGCCAACTGAAGCTGAGCCAAGCTCCGACATGACCCTCTATCCAACCTATCAGCCTACGAGGGTCGCATAATAGGCCAATCCTGTCCTCCGAGAGATGTCAACTAGAAGGGGACATGACAAGGACTATCCTGAACTCTCTACAGTAGTAGAGGTGTGCGCTGGAAAACATTTATCTAAGTCAAAGTGTTGCAGGCAATCTTGGACGAAGAGGTCAGAAGGTTGATGCAAGTGCTTGAAGATTTAGAGGGAGCTTGTTGAGCCTGAAGAAGATGGTAATCTTGTTGTAGCAAAGCATATCCTGAGATACTTGCATGGCATAGTTGGATATGGATTGAGATATTCTTCAGGTTGGATCTGCTATGATATCCTAGTGTAGCAGGAAGCAGTCATCTGTAGCATTGAGTATAGCCAAGGCAGAGTATATTGCAACTTGTATGGCAGCTCGGGAAGCAGTGTGGCTTCATAAGCTCCTTGCAGGATTATTTGGGAAATCAATGGAGCCTACTATCATTCATTGTGATAATCAGAGTTGCGTGAATCTATTTGTCAATCTTGTGTTGCATGACAGAACCAAGCATGTTGAGATCAAGTACCACTATATTAGAGATATGGTACTGTGGAAGGCTATACAGTTGAGGTATATCAACACTGATGAGTAGACGACAGACATTCTCACCAAGCCTCTCTCTAGAATCAAGTTTGTGTACTTTTGAGATAAGCTTGGTATGGTGGAGAATCCAGCCTTAACTGAGAAAGAGTCTCAGCATCAGTGAGCTTGTTAATGAGTTCTTCTCTGCGAGAGAAGTTCGAGGTGAAATCCCTTGATTAATGAGTTCTTCATTGAGAGAAGTTCAAGGTGAAATCCTTGTTAATGCATTTCTCTTTGAGAGAGATTTGAGGTGCAAGCCCTTGTTATTGCATTTCTCTTTGAGATTTGAGGTGAAAGCCCTTGTTTCCACCCTTTGAGAGAGTCATGGTGGATGTCATGTGTGTGACTCCATGACTACATCTTGTACTTGTGTTTCACCCTCTGGGAGAGCCATGGTGAAAGTCATGTTGAGGTGACAACATCACGCAAGTGATGAACACTTGTACACACCATAGTATGGTTGTAGCCATTATGATTGATATTGTGTTGAGGCGATATCTAATATCACGATGAGGTGATATTTTTTCTTTTTCACTTATGGTTGTAGCCATAGTGATAGACATCACGATGAGGTGATTTGTCTTGTGCAGCTGGAAGTATCCTCCCTAGCTGAGAGAGAGTGTTGATGTTTATATTACAGCTTCAGTCGTATTCTTCCAGCCTATCGATTGTTCCTTACTTGATAAATTAAATAATAGCAAATGAGGCTATTTAATTTATAAACATCTAAAGGCACAATTTTATTAGTGAAGAGTTACCTGTTTTGAGGCCGACCTCTCTCTCCTCTAGGTGCAATTATTTATGAAGAAGACTTCACTTCATTGGTGGCCGACTTCTTAATTAGTAAATATTATATTACTTGTGAAGGCCGACTTGGAGATAGTGAAGAGGTGCGTCCTCTTTCAAGCATGTATATATATCCATTCTTTCCTCCGTGTTTTATCATCCATTCTACATTGTTCTATCTCTAGTCTAAAGGTGCGAACAAGAGGAAAGAGCAGAGCAGATCAGTCGATATGTTATCTAAGTCTGAGATCATTCATTAGCTTTCATTCCATACATGTCAAGTTCGAATTCTTCAAGTGCAAGTCTATGAAAAGAGCAGATTGTGATCTGTTGTAATGTCCCCATTTTGGCCATACGCTCTTCTTTGACTGATAGCCTATTTCCGGAAATCTGTAGGTTGATCAAAAGTGAATTAGGGTTTCCTTGCTTGGAGGTTTGTGGCATTTCTAGGTATTTACTATTTTTAGTAGATACTAATTTTTAAAGTGGTTAGGTTTATTGACTTTTCATTAAAGTCTTGCTTCCGACTCGAATTCACGCTTCTGATGGTTTTGGAAGTCCGAAGCACCCTAATTTTGCGTAGGAGTTAGAAGGCTTTCCTTTTAAATGCGAGAGTCTAGAATTTTGGCGGAGTGGCATCATCAGTTCAACTCAAGTCATCTGCCATTTATCCATGGAGTCCTCCGGTTTGGCTTTGGGTTTGGTTTTCTCCTTGGACTGAGTTCAGACTTAGTCAATTTTCATATCTTGAAGTTGTACCCCATGCCTAGGCTTGATGACTTCAAGTTGTTTTAAAGAAGGGGACATAAAGGGGTCAAGTGAGCATTTAATTATTTAATAAATGCTTTATTGTTGCAAAATGAAATGGATGCCTAAAGGGGAAGTTGAATGATATTTTATTATTTCAAAAAAAAGTAAAAAGGCAAAAAGGTGGCGTCCCTTTTGGAAGTTGAAGTGATTCAACTTCTTGGAATTTGAAGAGTTCTTGTTGCTTCATTTGCCAACTAAAGCCTATATATTGCTGCTATTTGAAGAGCTGATTATCCAAGATTTTTATGCTAATGTTATGCTGTCGAGATGACAACTTGTTTAATACTTCGAGGGATGCTTACCTCCTAGTTCTAATCCAATTTCGTGTTTGAAATACAACACTTAGTTGGTCATTTGCTGCTTCTCAAATCAGACTAGCAGATTGAGCTCAATAGTTGAAGATTTTGATGAAATTTCCAATTTTGAAGTTGCTGATACAGTCACAGCTGAAGGTGGTTTTTGCATACAGCTTTTGGAGTGAATTTAATTTGCTTGTGGGTACTTTTCCAATCCATTCCTATACCCAAGGTGACCATCTTTGGAGAGTTTCAGATTTTAGTTTTGAGTTTATGATTTTTACTTGTCAAAATCGCCCTTGATCAAGACCGTACCATTCTGGAACATTGGGAATTGTGCTAAGAAAATAATACTCATCATTTGCTGCTGTTTCTTCATCATGGAATGGGCACCTATCTTCCAGGAGATCATTGCAACTAATTTCACGTCATTTGGAGGTAATTTGACCAAGTTATGAGCTTTTTATGGTGTTTACAGTTTGCTGATCAGAATTTCCAGAACTCAGATTTTTATATCAGAATTGTAATTGTTCACTGTTTTGGCCTCATACTTCAGTTTTGGAGTGTTATATGATTATTAGAACTCATACTTCTCATTCTAGATTCATTCTTTATCATTGTAAATTGTAATCTGCAGATTTTAATTTGTATAGGTTGAGATTAAGCATTACTAATCCAACCATTTCCAGTTCTGCAATTACTTATTGTTTTCTCATTAAATTACCCCTGGATGGTTTACCGCCAGTGTGGATAATCTGATTGTAACACTCTTTTACCCACTTTCATAGTGGTGAATCCCCACAGCTCTGTGGATGCCCACCGCAGCGGATGAATTGTTTTAATTGTAATCTTTTCCCCCCACTGTTTGGTGGTAGTGTGGAATTGCTCTTCATGGCTGGTTATCCGCCTGTTAATTTTTAGCTCTCAATTTATACACTCCGTCATATGTTAGCACCTCGCCCTCAGTGGGATCTTGGGTGCACATTCTTGACGTTGAGTAGTTTTCTTTCAAGTATTTTCGTTTAGCTCCTCCGCCATATGACAACACCTATCCCTCATTGGGACTGAGTGTGCATTCTTGGCGTGAGTTCATTTCAAGTTCAGTTTTCTATTTGGAGCTAACGCTAACCGAGTTGATTAAGTGTTGGTTATGTATTATGATAATTCAAGAAAAAAAATTGGTTAGCATATTTCAGTGGTATCAGAGCCAAGATCTTGCCATCCTGTGAATAAGACAGAGTCAATTGACAGATGAGTGATAGAGAAATCAGATTCTTCACCTAAGTTCAGTTTAGCTTTCAGAAGTTCTTAAGATGTTGCATTTTCTAAGGTCCAGGAATCGTGAGAAGTCAGATTTGATTGTGGCTTCGGAAGAATGTCAGTTCAAGAGGCAATGCGAACATGAGGCTGCCATACTCCGTAAACAATATCAGAGCATGACAGATGAGTTTAAGAACGATGTTTCATTTGACACGTTTTTGAATTGTGCGGTGATTCATGACCCTGGAAAGTTGGCTATGGTCAACTACATCAAAAAAATGATTAAAGAGGAAGTAGAAATTGCCATGGTTGAAGAATCAAGGAAGGAAGAAGCAAAAGGATCTGTTTGTGGTTTGCAGCCCACAAGTAAGCAAATTGAAGAGAAAAATCAGTCAATTAGTGTTGAAGAAGACACAAGCAAGATGCACATTTTGGTTCAAAATGAAAGTGGGCTTGATGAAGATACCTTGGCAAGTGAGAAGATTAAGTTAGAATCCCAAAATACATCCCTAGACTTGCATGGGATGGGAAATAATGAAGATTATTATGGTAAGAAGATCATTACAGCAGTCTTGAGTCCTAATAAGGATTCAAGCAATGAAGATCTCGAGACAAATGGCTTCTCAAAAGATGCTGGTGGAACAGATGTGTGGGATAAGTACGTTGAAGAAGAGCAAGATGAAGCAAATACTAATGGTGTCTTTGAACCAGCCTATGACCATTACGAAAGTGAGGTTGTTGATGGTGATTCCGATGTGTTTTTATCTCCTCTTGTTGAAGATTTAGTGAAGGATAATTCTCTACTTTATGCTGAGCCAATTCCATATGAAGAATTATTGACAAGTGTCCAAGAAGACTTTTTTGGTATGTATGTGGGCACTAATGATAAAATCAGCAACACATCTACTCAAGATAATTTCATTGAAGAAAAGAATGACAAAATATTCAAAGCAACCAGCTTTGATGATTCTTTAATCCGATATAATGCTAGTGACTTGGGTGGTAGTGGGTTTGATTATCAAACTACATCTGTGGAGAAAGTTATAGATGAAGATTTCAGTTCAAGTGGGTTGAAGAGTGACTCATTCAAAGAGTCAATAGTTCAAGAGGAGCATGATGATCTCTTTCCTATTGATCATTGCAATCAAACCTTTCACATTTGGGATCCGGGTGCGATCTCACCAAGGTATGATAAAGAACCGGAGTGGGATAAATTTCCCTTTGATCCTGATGAAGTTCAAAAATCAGTTTGCAATAAAAGTAATGAAGTGATCTTTGGAGGAGAAGTTGCAGCAATGGCTAATGAGAACGTGATTTCTTATGTTGAAGAGAAGAATGTTTTAAATTCAACAAATGATTTGGATGCCTTTCAAAATTATGCACAAGAAGAGTATGAGAACTTGAAAGGTCAAGATAGAGGTACTAATTTGTTTGAAGAAGTTGTTGACAAGCCGTCGATTCAGGAGTTATGCAGTGATAAGATTAGAAAGGAGGCTGATTTTGAAAATCATGTCAAGGAAAACAAATCAGAAAAATTGATGTTTGATGAGCATAGCTTCTTTGCTGATTGGGATCAAGGGCCTAAAGAGCTGCAAGTTTTGAAGGATAACTTATTGGTTTCAGAAGAGAAAATTGTTAAGGTGTTATCAAGATTTGATAGCACACACAATTGTATTGAAGAACTTTACTGGGAGCTGCAGTTTGAAGAGAGACAGAATGGCGTTAAGGGTGGAGACACTCTTTCCATGGTGCGAACCATCAAAGAAGCATTGGAATCAATAAAAACAGATTATTTGCATTTGCTCTCAGATAGAGATGATGCCATTAAGTTTGCTGAGGAAACCTATGATGCCTATCAAGAGAAGGAGAAAGAGGTTGATAGTCTTTGCCTTGATCTTACCTTAGCTCATCACTCTTTTTGCAAAACAGAAAATCAATCATCTATGTCAGCCACACTTATGGAACAAGAAGCTAATAAAAGGCTAATGGAGATCAAGCAAATAGTTGAAGGAATAAATGAACTCCATAATGTTGAAACAATGCATAATGCCATAGAGATTCATTATGTTGATAGTGATTGGAAGGTAAATCAAGAGTGTGAACTCTTGAGTTGGGAAGAGAATTTGCCTCAAGAAGGGATAGCTTACAGCCATGAGCTAGATGTGATGACTGGTAATGTGTGTGATATTCATCACACTAAATTCTATGGATCAGCAACTAATGATGGGCATCTTCAAGTTGAAGAAAATGTGCATGAATTTTATGAAGACACCAACGAAAAGGATGAAGGAAATATTGTTTCTATGATTGTGTACAACAATCCACCATCTTCACATGATTTGTTAAATTATGAGTTGATTGACAATTTCTATGTGGATGGCATTAGTAAGAAGTTTTATGTTTTTGACATGCATAATTTTATAGTCAAGCATAAGATAATGTTGGTGGATCCATTCTATATGTCAAGCAACACTCTCTTGGGATGGATAGTAAATGAGCATTTAATGGTGTTCAAACTTGAACTGGCTGGTTTTCACTCAGCATTAACCAATGGAAGAGTACCACCTATCTTAAAATGGTTGATGAGGTCAGGTCTTGGAGAGATGCATCAAATTGTGGGAGAACTTTCAGACTTGCCCCTTTGGTTTCTAGATTGTGCATTGTTGATGAGTGATTATTCTAAAATGCTGGTCATGAAAGGTTCAAACTTTGCATTGATGGTTGCAGCTGATTACATGGGTTTGTGTGCTCGAGACTTTCACTATGGCTTTTGGAGATATGTTGGGAATTCTTCCCAATGTGTTGGAGATTATTTGCAGTTGGGAATTCATGCTTGGAATTCTCAACATGGC
>VDFB02227614.1:0-19615 GCA_007258455.2 Sequoia sempervirens
GCATAAGGATGTGGTTGAAAAAGCAGCTAGTAAAGATAGAACCAACAAGAAGAATTCAACTTTTGTTCAATTAAGGGGATGCCCCATAAGACATCTTGCTTGGTTGGAAACCAATGAGAAATCAGAGGTTTCACTTGTACCTGAACATGAAGATATATTTCAAAAAGAAGCCAAAGAAGCAGTTGTAGCTGAGCAAGAGAAGTCTGGTTTCAAAAATCCATTTCAGAGCAGCAGTACATATGATTCATTTCAAGAGAAAAGTGAATTTGTTCATCTTTTCCAAGGAGTATTGCATCAAGTTCTAATACCTTTGTTCGTGCTTCATCTATACAAAGTTGCTTGTGACCATGCAAGATATTGTAAATTGTTGTAGAAGGGCAGCTATTTTGCAGAACCAGTTAATGGTTTCGTTTGAGAAGCTTCCATTTTTGGCTAATTTCAATTAGGTAGGTTTTTATCTTTTCAATAAGTGCATTTGCACAATTTTTGTGTCATGTTTTTAAAGCTTTTCTTTCGTCGGTTATTGTCATCTATACATCATTTTTTTATTTTTTTTTATTTTTTTTAAATTTTTTTTTGTTTTGTCTTTGTTGCTTGACTCCGTAACCCAATGGATACTAAGGCACTTCGAGATTCTGGATTCTACTACCTTTACTTGTTTTTACAATTAAAGGCAGTTCCCCAGTCGGAGCCAGCTGTTGTCCCAGATTTTTGACTTGTTAAAAATCAAGACAACTAATCGAAATTTTTGATTTAAATTTTTGATTTTCTCTTCTAGGGCACGCATTTCGAGGTGCAAAGATCAGAAAATCTCAATTTTAAGTCTGTAGTCCTTTGAGTTACCACTTTTTACACATTCTCGCCCGTTTTCGTAGAATTCTGAGTCTTTTTCAGTGTGTTTTTGGTCAAATTCGGGTTTTTGTAACCTCCCGCGCAAAAGAGTAGGAAAAATTTTAGCTTAAAACAAATTACTACATCGTCCAGAAATGCCGAAGTGCAAAAGAATTAGCAGCTTAAAAGTTAGAAATTGCCAAAGTGAGCTAAAGTCAGATTTTGACCAAGTTTTCCAAACTCATTTTTGTCAAAATTAAATTATTTGAATGGTTATAAAGAAACCGATTTCACTTAATTGCATTTACAATTGCTTTCAAAACTCATTTGGTCATTTCACTTGTTAAGTCTTTCAAAGTCCGGAATTTTCTTTTAAAATAACTTGCAATGACATAAAAAAAAGCTCGAACTCACTTGTAAAGTGATTGAAAAGGTTCGAATCTTTTTAAAAGCTTGCAGTGTCATTTTAAAAACCCGATTTTGAAAAAACACTTGCAATTGATTTCAGAAACCCCGATTTTATTTTAAATTACTTGCACTTGTTTCTAAAAGGCCCGATTACTTTTGATATAACTTGGAAAGTGATTCAAAATGCGGATTTCATCTTCTTCACTGAGTTTATATACGCGCCTAGGGTTTTCTTTAAACACGTTTTATATTTTAAGGCGTTGATTTCTTTATTTTGCATCAAAGCTCCTTCACACAGCAAAACGTGTTTTTATTCGCCTTCCATGAAAACGCGTTTTTCTTTAACTTTTATATACGCGTTTTTACACAGTCATTTCCTTTTGTCAAAATTCATTCATATATTTGTTAGCATTCGTTTTTATGTTGCAAACACATTTTCTTTGTTATTTTTGTGTTCTCACTGTTATTTAACTCGTTTTCATTAAATATACATTTTCCATTTTTCGCCTTATACACTAAAAACGTGTTTTTCATTTTACCATTCATTCCAGCAATAAAACTTTCATATACCATACTCGTTTCTTTCATTTTCACCCATTCCACTTCAAATCCTCCATTATCATTTTCCACAAATAATCCACTTTGTGTTATATTTTGGGTTTTTATTGCAAAATTGCAAGTCGGGATTTATAACTGAAATAACAATTTTCAAAATTGCAAAATTGAAAAATTGTTAAACTTCCAAAAAATTTCGACCGCCTTTTGTAAAATTGCTAAAGTCAGTGAAAAACCCGAAATGCTTAAAAAAGCTCAAAAGTTGAACTTTTTGGACTTAACTTCAAATCCAAACTGCCTTTAAGATGAATGCTGAAGCTGAACAAGATATTCTTTCAAACTTTGAGAAAATCCCTTGCACAGTGTTAAGTTATGAAAGAGAATTGCTTGCAACCGATGATGTTATTTCTCAGATTACTGCAAATCTTCACCAAGAGTTCGATTCAGATCGGTTCTTCATGGATTCAATCCACAAGTTCGTCAATCATCGAACAATCTTTGATAAGATGCAAGCTGCTTTCGAAGAACACAGAGAGGTCACAGTTGGAGAATCATGATGTTATCTCTAAGACCGTGGCTGTTGCTAGAAATACACTTGGTCCTGATCCTAATGAGTTGCAGATGATCATCAGCAAGTTCTTATCTTTCAAAGATAGGAATGAGACATTAAAATATTAAGTTGTTTTATGTATTTTCACTTTCGACAAAGTATATGTAAAAACAAGTTTTACAATTGCAAGTGTTCTTTCCTTGCAGTTTTGGAAAATGTAATTACATGTAATCAAATTACAATAAGACTTGTAATTTGGAATAAGTCAATTGCAATTAGTTGGTGGTTGAGAGATTTTCTCAAGTTTGTTGAGATCCTCCCACCTTTTTCTCTTGACCTCTCTTCTATAAATACTTGAGGAGGTCCTTTGTAATTTTTATCTTTTGGCAATGCAACAAAATTCTGCCAATTTGTGTATGCATTCTAAGACTTTGAGTTTAGATGTAAATCAGATTGCAATCAATAAAGAAAACAAATTGCTTCCAAACTTTGTGTTGGTACAAATTGTGATGTGACGACATTATTTGGAATTGATTGTGAGTTTTGTGGTGTTATACAAGAGGGATTCAAGCTCAATTCTGCAGACTTTGAGCTGCTTATTGCGTTTGGAGTTTTAGATTGGTTTTCAGATTTGATACTGCAAACTTTGAGTTGTTTGTCATGTTTAAAGCTATTATAGAATGCTCAAACAAAGGGGGTAACTTGCAGACTTTGTGTTGCTTTTATTTTCTATTTTGAGCTGCTACATACTGTACTTGGTTACCAGAAAATTATCTAAAAAGGTTGATAGGAGAGTAAGTTGTCAAAGACTTTGTGCTTTCAATTTGTTTTCCCGTCCCGGAGGAGCAACGGAGGACTTTGTGCCTTTATGGAAACTTTGCTTCTTTATTTGTTTACTTCATAAATCATTTATGTTTTCAGCTGTGATTCTTTTCTGAAACAAGAGAAAAGAATAAGTGTCTTTTCTGGAAAAAGAGAAAAAGACAGAGTTTCACCCAGATTTAGAATAGATTTATAGTTAGAGTGTATTTCTGAATTGTTAAAATAGATAAAAAAGGGGGAGCCTTCCCTTTGAAAATAGGAGAGTTTATCTCACGTGCTATGGCTGAAACTACAATTTTGCATATCCTCAAGGTATACAAAATTTTCAACCAACAGTTTTTGGCGACTCCGCTGGGGATATGATACACATTCGAAAGCCTCACGCTTTCTTTTGAAGTATACTGGTATCCTATTTTTGTAATTTATCAAGTTTTTCAAGCTTTTACCAAGGACATGTAGATGGCTGCTCAAGGTCCTTGGGGAAATGCTTTTGGTCCATTGAATTTAGCTTTACCCCTACATGCTCTTCCTGAAGGCTCACGGAAGAACTTCCCCAAGTTCTTTGGTGATGGACAACAACATCCTGATGAGCACGTTGCTGCTTTCTACAGTGCTTGTGGAGTTCATGGTGTTGAATACGAGGATGTATCTGTAAGGCTGTTTGTGGAGACTCTACAAGGTGTTGCTGCAGATTGGTTTTATCATTTGGCACCACATACCATTACAAACTGGGCAACTCTCATAGCTAAGTTTGAAGAAAGGTTCAAGCCTCCTGAAGACGCTCATGCTTTGTTGGCTCAGCTCACCCAATTGAAGAAGGAATCTCACGTGCCTATGCGCGAGTTCATTGCTCACTTCAATAAGTTGACGCGAAGAATTCCAACTGTTGCTCAACCTACAGTTGAGAATTTGAAATGTTTCTTTGTAAATGCTCAAGTACCTGAGGTTGGTTTCTTATTAAGAAGAGAAGCTCCAGCTACTCTTGCAATTGCGCAAACCCTGGCGACATAAATTGAACACGATCTCATTCTTGTTGGGCAGATAAGGATTGAACCAAGTGGTTCTTCTTCTTTGGATTCATTTTCCTCCAACACAAGGACGAATCCCATGGTGCAAAAGTTGGCAAATGAGTTGCTTGCTCTTAAAAGGCAGCTAGCTCAAGGTGTATTATCTTCCCCTTATGAAGAAGACGTTCCAAGAAGACCATATCTACCTGCTGCTCATAATTTTGTTGATGAGAGTCAAGGAAAGTTACCTTCAACACCAGAAGGGCTTGCTCCTGAGGCACCATCAACAAATGCAACAATGGAGGATTCTGATTTTGAACAAAGTGATCTTGCTGGTCTCTTCCAAGAGAAGGAAGCAAACATAGTTGGTGACTCTCAAATCTGGTTTAAGCAGTTCCAAAAAGTTGTTGAACAAAAAGAAAAGACCATATCGGATACCATGAAGAATACACAAGAAGAGGTTGAAGATCATCTCTCAAAGGTGTTGATGAAGGAGGACAATCACATCATGGGATGTGAAAAGATAGTTTATGAAGATAAAAATGAGGTCCCTGTAGTTTGGTTTGATGAATTGCCCTCTTTTGTGGAGAAAGATGAAGAAAACCTACTCAAAGCAGCATCAACAATAGTTTTAGAACATAAAGATAATTCTATTTTGGAGTTTGGAGACTTTGATGAAAGTTGTCATGAAGCAAAGTTCAGCTTTCCTATTCAAAAGAGCAAAGAAGATATTGAAGAGGATACATTTTGGGATGAGATGGAATCTTTTTGTTCAAGCTTTGATGCCAAACCAATATCTCATAAGTTAGAATATCATGAGCAACTTGAGAAAGATGAAAATCAAGAGTCTATTTTCCAAGTTGGAGATTTTGATATCTTTTCAGGTCCTCAAGAAAGTTCTTTTGAGGTTGAAACAGAACATGTTATGCAAAAGAGATCTACCCCAAAACTTGAAGATCACTTCATAAACATTATAGAAGAGTTTTGCTTAAGTCTTGATGACAACTCTCCTAATTCTGAAATTTATGAACAGCATAATGAAGGAAGAAAAGCAGCCATGTTTTCACTTGGATTGCATGAGGAAATTCATTCCTCTCAGCATGAGGATGTGGTTGAAAAACCAATTGTTCAAATTGTAGCAGCTAATAAGAAGAATTCAGTTTTTCTCCGATCAAGGGGATGCCCCATAAGACATCTTGCTTGGTTGGAAACCAGTGAGAAATTAAAGGTTTCACTTGTACCTGAACATGGAGATAAATTTCAAAAAGAAGTCAAAGAAGCAGTTGCAGCTGAACAAGAGAAGTTTGGTTTCAAAAATCCATTTCAAAGCAGCAGTACATATGATTCATTTCAAGAGAAAAGTGAATTTGTTCATCTTTTCCAAGGAGTGTTGCATCAAGTTCTAATACCTTTGTTCGTGCTTCATCTATACAAAATTGCTTGTGACCATGCAAGATACTGTAAATTGTTGCAGAAGGGCAGCTATTTTGCAGAACCAGTAAATGGTTTCGTTTGAGAAGCTTCCATTTTTGGCTAGTTTCAATTAGGTAGGTTTTTATCTTTTCAATAAGTGCATTTGCACAATTTTTGTGTCATGTTTTTGTAAGCTTTCTTTGCGTCAGTTGTGTCATCCTTCTTGTCATTTTTTTTTATTTTTTTTTATTTTTTTTAAATTTTTTTTTGTTTTGTCTTTGTTGCCTAGTAACTTAATGGATACTAAGGCACTTGCAGATTCTGGATTCTACTACCTTCGTTTTCGAAGTCAGTTCCCCAGTCGGAGCCAGCTGTTGTCCCAGATTTTTGACTTGTTAAAAATCAAGACAACTAATCAAAATTTTGATAAAATTTGAAGATTTTCTCTTCTAGGGCACGTATTTTGAGGTGCAAAGATCAGAAAATCTCAATTTTAAGTCTATAGTCCTTTGGGTTACCACTTTTTACTATTCATGGATTTTAGGCAGGAATACGAAGGTCTACCGGTGTGTTTTAGATTAAAATTCGGGTTTTGTAACCTCTCTCAACTTTGCAAAGTAGGAAATTTTTTGGCAAACAAATTGCTAAATGTCCAAAAAATCCCGAAATTGCAAAAAGCAAAATTGCTAAAGCTTTAAAAAGTTCCGAAATTGCAAAGTGAGCTAAAAAGTCCGATTTTGACCAAGTTTTCCAAAATACTCATTTTTGTCAAAAATTAAATTGTTGAATGGTTATAAAAACCCGATTTTCACTTAATTGCATTTGCAATTGCTTTCAAAAACTCCGATTTTAGTCATTTCACTTGTTAAGTCTTTCAAAAGTCCCGATTTTCTTTTAAAATAACTTGCAATGACATAAAAAAAAAGAAGCTCGAACTCACTTGTAAAGTGATTGAAAAGGTTCGAATCTTTTTAAAAGCTTGCAGTGTCATTATAAAACCAATTTTGAAAAAAAAACACTTGCAATTGATTTGGAAACCCGTTTTTATTTTAAATTACTTGCCTTGTTTCAAAGGCCGATTACTGATATAACTTGGAAGAAGTGATTAAAATCACTGAAAGTTCATCTTCTTGCTTGAAATTTATATACAGCGCCCTAGGGTTTCTTTAAGCCGCGTTTTTATATTTTAAAGGCGTTGATTTCTTTATTTTAGTCAAAGCTCCTTCTGACAAAGCAGCGTTTCTTCTTATCTCCATTATAGAAATCATTTGTGTATATATTTTTTGTTTTTATTATTACTCCAATAGCGTTTTCTTTGTAACTTTATATGCAGCGTTTTACAGTCATTCCTTTTGTCAAAATTATTATATATTTGTTAGCATTAGTTTATGTTGCAAACCCCATTTCTTTGTTATTTTGTGTTCTCCTTGTTATTTAACTAGTTTTATTAAATATGCATTTTTCTATTTTTTAAGCCTTATACACTAAAAGCGATGTTTTCATTTTACCATTCATTCGACAATAAAACTTTTTCGCCTTATACCATACTTTCGTTTCTTCATTTTTCACCCCATTTCCTTCAAATCATATCATTTCACAAATAGTCCACTTTGTGTGTTATATTTTGGGTTTATTGCAAAATTGCAAAGTCGGGTTATAATGAAATTTTTTGAAATTGCAAAATTAAAAAAAATTGTTAAACTTCCAAAAAATTCCGACTGCCTTTGTAAAAATTGCTGAAGTCATTAAAAAAACCCGAAATCCTTAAAAGCTTGAAAGTTGAACTTTTTTTTGGATTTGACTTTAAATCCAAGCTACCCTTGAGATGAATGCTGAAGTTGAATAAGATATTCTTTCAAACTCTGAGAAAATCCCTTGCACAGTGTTAAGTTATGAAAGAGAATTGCTTGCAGCCAATGATGTTATTTCTCAGATTACTGCAAATCTTCACCAAGAGTTTGATTCAGATCGGTTCTTCATGGATTCAATCCACAAGTTCATCAATCATTGAACAATCTTTGATGAGATGCAAGCTACTTTCAAAGAACACAGAGAGGTCACAGTCGGAGATCATGATGTTATCATTAAGACCGTGGCTGTTGCTAAGAACACACCAGACCCTGATCCAGCTGAGTTGCAAGAAATCATCAACAAGTTCTTATCTTTCAGAGCTAGGAATGAGACAAGTTAAGATATTAGGTTGTTTTATGTATTTTCACTTTCGACAAATTACATGTGAAAGCAAAAATTGTAATTGCAAGTGTTTCTTCCACTTGCATTTTTGTAAAATATAATTACATGTAATCAAATTACAATAAGATTGTAATTTTGAATAAGTCAATTGCAATTAGTTATCGGTTGAGAGAATTTCTCGAGTTAGTTGAGATTCTCCCACCTTTTTCTCATGTCCCCTCTCCTATAAATACCTAAGGAGGTCCTTTGTAATTGGTATCTTTTGGCAATGCAACAAAATTCTGCCAATTTGTGTATGCATTCTAAGACTTTGAGTTTAGATGTAAATCAGATTGCAATCAATAAAGAAAACAAATTGCTTCCAAACTTTGTGTTGGTACAAATTGTGATGTGACGACATTATTTGGAATTGATTGTGAGTTTTGTGGTGTTATACAAGAGGGATTCAAGCTCAATCTTGCAGACTTTGAGCTGCAAATTGTGTTTAAAGTTTTAGATTGGTTTTCAGATTTGATACTACAGACTTTGAGCTGTTTGTCATGTCTAAAGCTATTATAGAACGCTCAAACAAAGGGGGTAACTTGCAGACTTTGTGTTGCTTTTATTTTCTATTTTGAGCTGCTACATACTGTACTTGGTTACCAGAAAATTATCTAAAAAGGTTGATAGGAGAGTAAGTTGTCAAAGACTTTGTGCTTTCAATTTGTTTTCCCGTCCTGGAGGAGCAATGGAGGACTTTATGCCTTTATGGAAACTTTGCTTCTTTATTTGTTTACTTCATAAATCATTTATATTTTCAGCTATGATTATTTTTTGAAACAAGAGAAAAGAATAAGTGTCTTTTTTGGAAAAAGAGAAAAAGACAGAGTTTCACCCAGATTTAGAATAGATTTGCAGAGTGTATTTACGAATTTGTTAAAATAGATAAAAAAGGGGGAGCCTTCCCTTTGAAAATAGGAGAGTTTATCTCACGTGCTGTGGCTGAAACTACAATTTTGCATATCCTCAAGGTATACAAAATTTTCAACCAACACAATGCTCCGAGGTAATCCATGTAATCTAAACACCTCACGAAAGAATACCTCTGCTACCTGCGTAGCTGTGTAGGTTGTGGTGATTGGAAATAAGTGAGCATACTTCGTAAGCCGATCCACAACTACGTATATGCAATCTCGCCCTTGGGCTTTAGGCAAGCCCGTAATAAAGTCCATCGATAGGCATTCCCACTTCCTGTCAGGAATCGGAAGTGGCTACAATAAACCTGCCGGGTACATGTTCTCCTGCTTGTTCTGCTGACAAACAGGGCACTCACGCACGTATTGAAGAACTTCTGCCTTGAGTCCTTTCCATGTGAATCTCTCCCGTATCTGTCTATAGGTTTTGAAATATCCGGGATGTCCTGCAGTCGGTACATCATGAAAGGCTCGCAAGATTATGTTCTTCGCCTCTGAACCGGGGATCAAAAATATCCTGTTCTTGTAAATGATCAAGTCATTTACAAGCGTATACCTGGTATCAACTGTCGATCCCTCAACAATGCTAGAGGCCCAAGTGTCCTTGGCATACTCTGCCACAATCATATGCCTCCAATCCTCCGAAATATGAACCATAGAGCTCAAATATGGTCTACGTGAAAGAGCATCAGCTACTATGTTCTGTGTACCTTTGATATACGAAATATTAAAGTCATAAGCCTGCAACTTACTGACCCACTTCTGCTGTCTATCATTGAGATCTCGCTGCCCCAAAAAGTGTCTCAAACTGTTCTGATCAGTTTTAATGCAAAATTTGCTGCCAACAAGATATTGTCGAAATTTTGCTAAGGCATGTATGATGGCGAGCATCTCCTTATCATAAATGCTATATAAAGTCTCTCGCCCTCGAAGCCTCGCTCGTGACACAATCGGGTGCTTGTCCCGGTGATAAGCACCGCGACCAATGCTCCCCACTGATGCATCGTGATCAAGCTCAAAAGGCTTCAGAAAATCGGTAGTGCTAAACAGGCATGTGGTCATCAACTCCTTGAACTTCATAAAACACTCCTGTGCCTCAGGAGTCCAAACAAATGCCCCCTTCTTCAATAAATCTGTCATCGGGGCTGCATGTCGTGAATAACCATTCACGAATCTGCAGTAGAATCCACATAAACCGAGAAACCCTCTCAACTGTGTCAGATTTGCCGGTGTAAGCCAATCAATAATGGCGCGGATCTTTTCAGGATCCATACGCACTCCATCTGCACTGATAATGTGACCTAGATATAGCAATTCGGTCATCCCCAAGTCACACTTGGATTCCTTGGCGTACAAGGACTCCCTCTCCAAGATACTCAACACGGTCTCCAGGTGAGCCAAGTGCTCCTGCCATGTCCTGCTGTATATAAGTATGTCATCGAAGAAGACCAACACAAATCTCCTCAGCTGTGAATGAAAAACCCTGTTCATCGTAGACTGAAAAGTGGCTGGCGCATTAGTGAGCCCAAATGGCATCACTATAAACTCGAAGTGCCCACAATGACATCGGAAGGCAGTCTTCTCTACGTCCTGCTCACGGACCCTGATCTGATGATACCCCGACCGTAAATCAATTTTGGTAAAATAACAGGTACCATGGAGCTCATCAATAAGCTCGCTAACTCCGGCATCGGATAATTGCTTTTGATTGTCCTCTTATTCAGACCTCAGAGTCAATACGGACGTTCCATCCTTCTTCAACCAAGACAACCGGTTAGGTTTAATGGTGACTTGCTAGGCCTAATGTGACCCGCCAGCCGCGAACTCCTTGATTGTTTTCGATCTCTATCCTTCACCGCTTAGGATGCTCCAGGGGACCATAACGGCTTAGCCTCGAGCTCAATAATGTGCTCTTATGCCCCCGTCTCGGAGGCTCCCATTTTATGAATATCACTGAACACCTTGTCATGCTTGACTCTCAACCGCTGAATGTCCGGATGATACTCAGTCTTTTGCTGTCCCTCCTGTATAGGTGCTAAAGTGCACTCGGCAGCCCACTCTACCATGTCGTGACGCATGAGCCTCTCCATCCGGCGAAAAGAAATTGTTTTGATGTTGCTGTCCCGAATTGCTTTTAGTATGTGTCTTCCCGTCAACATCAAAACGGATCTCCATGTCCTTGAGACGAAGAGTGACTTCCTCCAATGAATGAAGCCACTTTATTCCCAAGACCAAATCTATATCTCCCATATTAACAACATAATAATCTGCCTTGAACTCATAATTGTTCAAGCGTAAAGGGAGATCCTTTATCATGCGTTCACATCTCAAGGTGTATCCATCGGCCACCTTGACTCTAATGCCCTCGAACTCCTCAGTGATGAGTCCGCGTTTCTCAATGAATCTAGCATCTATGAAATTATGCGTGGCTCCTGTATCAAGTAGGGTAATGACCCTCTGTCCTGCCAACACACCATGAATCCTGAAAGAGCCTCCGCTGTATGCTAGATAAGCCGCGCCTCCTCGTGAATCAAGCTCGCCTCGTTCTACCTCTAGGCTCGAGCCTCTGACTCTGAATCCTCGGAACTCTCCTGCTGTTCGGAATTTTCTGATTCTGAGTCCTCGTAGTACGCCCACATCACTCGATTTGCCTTGCCCTTAGGTCTTAGAGGACAATCATGATTGGCATCATAGGGTCCTTTGCAGTAGAAGCAAAGCTTCTTCCTGCGTAGGTCATTAAGGGCCTCTCGATCCAAAGGTGGAGCTGCTGATTTACCTTTTGAATCGTTCTTAAAGTCTGATTTTTCTTTGTTAAAATCAGATTTGTCCCTGTTTTTGTTAAAGCCCTTATTATCCCTGAATGAAGAATTACCTCTGGAGTTAAATCTACTAGACGGTGCTGCTAACTCCATGCTTCGTGCTTTCTTCATCGCCTCCTGTAATGAAGGAGGATCAAAGGCTTTGATCCAGCCTCTCAGTGGCTCTGTCAAACCCTCCATAAAGAGTACTACCAATCTCCTCTCAGAAATGTTCGGAACCATGACTGATAACTTCTGAAAGTCACCAATGTAGGATTCCAAACTGCCACTCTGCCTCAACTGAGCTAAGTCTCTGAAGTAGGATTCTGGATCCTTCCTATCAAACCGCTCAACCAATCTGTCTACGAACTCCTGGTATGATGTGATCCTGTCATGCTGTAACGTCACCATACCGTGGTGCCACCAATCGTAAGCCACTCCCTCAAGATGTAATGTAGCATATCGGATAGCATCTCTCTCAGCCATCGGGCGTAATGTAAGAAATGTGTCCAGCTTACTAATCCATGCCTGAGCTGTCACCTTACCACTACCATCGAACATCGCCAGATTAAGCCTGTTAGTTGCATGTTTTAGGTCATTGTTCTGGTATCTAGGTCTCCAATCCTGTCGACCTCTGTGGTGCTCTTGCCTCTGAGTGACAAAACGGTCAAAAGAAATCCTCTCTCGGACTCTCCGTGGTACTTAACTCCTCACCCTCGCTCACGCTTGGCAAGTGTATCAACAACTCCCTCATGCTCCTCACCTGCTAAGACCTCCTCGGCCTCCTTTCTCACAAATGTAGGCCTGGTAGGCCTGTCTGCTGTCCGTGAGGCTGTCCTAGGTGCCCTGCGAGACCCTGCTTCACTCCTCTCATCGTCACGATGTGGTGACGGTCTCCTAGGAGTACCCAATCTCTGAAGTGCTACTGCCAACTGCTGCAATACATCATCTGACCGCCGTTGACCTGCACGAAGATCTCTGAGTGCAAGCAAAACCTCAGCATCATCCTGATCTCTGTTATTAGGTGGGATCTTTGTCCTAGGTATATCTGTTCTGTCAGCCCTGTCATTCCTGTCAGCCATGTTTCCTGGCTGCCTGCTCAAACTCCGTTGCCTGTCAATCAAGGCACGTCTGCATGTGTAATACCTGTATGGTTCAAACTCTTCTGGCTGCATAAGATGGCTAAACCCTCAGGATGGCAGGATTTATCTCTGATAACATCAGAGGTTCCTAGTTTCGCTTTCTGAATCTGATGGTTTTTTTGTGTTTTTCTGAAGTTTTGATGTTTTTGACGTTTTTTTGGGGTTTTTGGGCAATACAAGAAAATTGCGATTTTGAAAGAGATTGCAAATAAATTCTAAAAAAATATATAACTCTGGAAATAACAAGATCTATCTCAAATACTGAAGCCAGACTATGTATTCAACTTCTGGAACAATTACAAATATGATCCAAGTACATGCAAACAAAAGGCAGTATTTATTTCTGATGAAAACCTGATTTGCTGCAATTAATGAATGTCCTTCAAGTGGTACGGCTGCAATGATTTCTCCTTCCTCCCTCCGTCTGGTAGTCAAGAAATGTTCCAGTAGCCTAGGCGCCTGAATGAATGAAGCTGAATGACCAAAAGAGAAGGCGTTTCCTTGTGAGTGAAAAGTACGGCCCTCAGAATGGTACGGCCTGTCAGAAATTACGGCTGCAGCAGCAGCAATAAATGCAAGTGTATGGCTATCTTGAAACCTATATCAAGGCTTTGAGTTATGGTGCGCCTTGGTTGATATATGTTCTCTGAATGCAAACACTGATAAAAACTCTGAAGATAATTAATCTCTGAAGCTCTGTAATTTCTTCTGAATGAAGAAATTCCTCTGCTGGCAATAGATCAGGTGTTATTTCACACCCTCTGAACTGCTTCCAATGGAGATGGCTCGTTCCCCAAGGAATTCGAGACTGAAACCCTAAAGCTTCTTGCTCAGACCAAACTTGATCAATTTCCAAAATCAATAATCACATAATGGCTCGATTTCCAATGCAAATGCATAATAACCTTGAGAAGTGCGAATTCCACAATAATAGGGATTATTAAAAATTCGACTTCTTATTTCTTTTAATATTTCCATAGTCTCAGATGCAATTTTTACAATTAAATATAATCGCCAATTTGGCCCCTTTCTGATGATGGGCGACCCCTTTAACAAAATCACTTAAGTTATAATTAAATATTATAACTTTATATTATAATCTCCAAACAATTAATATTTAATTAATTCAATTAAATATTAATTTCTCTCTCATTACTCAACCGATGCCTGATCCGTCTGAAGCTGACGAACACTGAAGTGATTCTGAACACCAACAATCCATACTGCTAAAAATAGCAGGGGTCCCACGCTGACTGCCAAGAACTGCTAAAAATAGCAACTTCTGCAAGAAGTGTCTGAATGAGCCCGAACGAAAGCCAACTGATCAAACTTTGCCAACCGGCCGAGCTAAGCTCCAACGTACCCTCTATCCAGTTTATCAGCTTCACAGTCGTTATATGAAGCTAATCCTTACCCGAGATGTCGGAGAAGGGACATGAGAATGGATATAGAGTCTGAATGCAATCACAGTAGCAAACTGCAGATGATAACTTCAACCTCTAACAAATTCGATCTGCCATGATTAAGAACTCACACTTGCAGGGAACTCAAACTTTAGAAGGACAAATGTGTATATTGCATACTCCACAATGAAATGCCATCAATTATATATGAAGTGATATGTTCCTTTTCATCACAAGTCGGCCTCATCAAGGAGGCATTACTCAAACAAAAGGAAGTCGGCCACATAGAGGATTGCACCTCTCAATAAATATAATAAACAAATATTAAATGACTTCAAAAGGACATGACTCTCCAAGACATCTCAAGTCGGCCAAGAGCAAGATAAAATGAATTGTTCCTTCATCAAATAGAATAAACTCAATTCAAATAGCCGTTAGGCTAGCATTTGAATTGTCTCCAATTAGAAATCGTGTGGACCTGGAAGAAGCAGCCCGACGCTGCTAATAACATCAACAGTTACCACCTGTTAGTGTGTGTTTTATCATCCACCGAATACACAGAATAAAATGTCCAAAGACACTCTATCCTCTCTTGAACAAAGTCACCGCATATGCTAAGATTGCGAGAAGATCATATGGCGACTCCAAGGTTTCTTTCGTCAGGTCATGACATGTGGATAAGCTCAATGGGTGTTTTGATTTGCTGGTAATACACAAAGGGACTTACGTTAAGAATTTCTTACAAGTTCGGGACTCAGACGGATTTATCATTAAAGGCTTCTTCGATTGGGATTTCAGTTTGGATCTCAAAAAAAAAGGTGCAAAATGATAAGGGTTTAGAGAATCTAATCTACGCCTAGGAATTCAAGAGACAGTAAAGATCAAGTGAAATGGATAACCATGCTTTGTTTCACCTCCCTGGGACAACTACGCAAAGTGGGTGCAATCTTCAAAGGGTGTGATCATAATTTTCATGCCTTGAATGAGACCAAAGTTAAGCATCCACAATCACAAGCTCAGGCTAACTTTACGCATTGAATGAAAATCATCCATCCGAAGAAAGTATGAGCAATATTTCACCATTAATCTATACAATCAAATCTTGCATTCACTTAACAAACATTCAAAGCAAATTCTATTTAATTGTAATCTAATTCTAATCTATGGTTGAAGAAGTTATGCAACCTTGCACACTACTTGACAATAAAAGTGGTTCAAAGCAAATCATGCATAAGAGCTTTTATTATCGGAAATAGTCTAACGCAACAATTTCATACACTGTCTCCACACTTTACAAATGAGGGGCGAGCTCAATTTATAGGCTCCCCAATTAAATTCAATGGCCAAGATTGACTTAGGATCAACGGCCGAGATTACAAAATAAAAACCTAATTAGGGTTTGTCATAACCAACTACCTCTCGACCAATGAGAAAATTACATTCTGGGACACTTGTCCTTCTACTAAATATAAACCAACAATAAAATAGAAAGTTGTTGCATGTTGATTTGGAACAATTTGATTGGTTGGAAGATGACAAGGCGCCACCTCAGCGTGTTGGATGTCTTCTTGGTCACTTTGTTTTTCTTCCACGTGCTTGCCTTAGAATATTTTTCTTTGCCGACTTTGTCTTGGCTTGTTTCTTCCTAGCCTTGATCTCGGATGGAAATTTGTTTGGAATACTTTTCTTGTCACCATCTGATTCTGATTGGAAGCTTGTCTTTAATTCTTCAGGAGATGAAATCCTTCAAGAAGTTGTCCTGATTGCTTCTTTCAAGTGCCTTGAATTGGAAGAAGAATGCCTCTGTGCTTTCGCCACAATGGAGGAAATTGGAATTTTCTCTGTGAAATATTTCCCATACTTAACCAAATTTTGGCCATTCAATTTCATTTTGTAACACCTTCATGTGGACCATTCAACATTTAGCCAAGATTTTGGCCATGCTCGAATGAACTTTGCCTGTGGATTTGCCTTCAATTCTAAATCTGGCTTGTATTAAGTAGGGCAAACTCCATCCTTGGACAAGGATTTCCAATACTTAGTCAATTTTTTGAATTTCCCTCCCCAAGGTATCAACACTTAGCCAATTTTCTTATCCTCTCCTTGGGCGAACTTTATCAATACTTAGACATTTTTCTTTCTTAGGCCATGTCGGAATTCATCAATGTTTGGACATTCCATATTTTAGCAAAGTCAGACTTTGTGAGGCTTTGGACATGCCTAGATCAAGGGAAGTCGGACTTTCTCTTGCTTGTGTCGTCCATCCATTGAGCAAGGTTGGACTTCACTTGTGTCTTTCCAATTTCTTTTTTAATTTTTTTACTTAGCCAATTTTCTAAGTTTCCTTGGCTGGGCGGACTTCATCAAGTCTTGGACAAGTCCATGGCGGACTTTGTGATGTGTCTGACATTGTCTCCTTGATGCTAGGGCGGACTTCCTCGGTGCCTCTCCATCTTGACCAAGTGCTAGGCGGACTCACAAGTGCTTTTGCCATCTTCTATCCTTAACCATATTTTGCCAACACTTAGCCAAAAAAAAAAATTAAGTTTTCTCTCTCCCTCTAGGCTGAGCAGACTTTGAACTTTCCTTTCCATACTCCCCTTTGGCATGGCGGACTTTGGAGTTGTCTTGAATCCTTGATATTTCCTCTCTAGAGATTCATGCCTTAGAATATTTTCATCATGCTTGAGAGCGGACTTCCAAACTTCTTTTCCATATGTATTTTCTTTTCACACTTAGCCAAATTTCGAATTTTCTATCTTGCTTTAGGCTGGGCAGACTTTGTGAATGTCTTGCCAATCCATCATCAAGGTTGGGGCGGACTTGCCTTATGTCTTGCCATTTCATGGCGGACTTGCCAACTTTCTCGCCACCTTCTCATCCAAGGCATGGCGGACTTTCCATTAGTCTTTCCATTGTCTTCCAAATGCTGGGGCGGACTTCCAAGTCTTTGTGCCAAGAGGTGGGGCGGACTTTGAGAAAGTCTTGCCATTCTTCTTGCTGGGCGCACTTCCTCAGACTTTTGCAATTTCAGCCATGAATGTCCCTTTGCCATCTTGATTTTTCAGATTTTTCAATGATTTTCCAGATTTTTGCATACTTTTCACCTGATTTTCACTTGTTTTTCATTGATTTTCCCTTTTCTCATCGAGGTGGGGCGGACTTTGAGAAAGTCTTGCCATTCTTCTTGCTGGGCGCACTTCCTTAGACTTTTGCAATTTCAGCCATGAATGTCCCTTTGCCATCTTGATTTTTCAGATTTTTCAATGGTTTTTGGTTGATTTTTCAATGATTTTCCAGATTTTTGCATACTTTTCACCTGATTTTCACTTGTTTTTCATTGATTTTTGCATGCTTTTATCTAATTTTTTATTGCTTTTTGACTGATTTTCTTGATTTTTCTGATTTTTTTTGCTTGATTTTTCCAGATTTTTGGCCTATTTTGGTTCTAAAAGTGGAAATATTGACTTGTTGACCAGGATTGACTTTCTAAAAATAGGAATTTCTAAAAATAGAAAAAGAAAAATCCCTAAATAATAGGGAACCCAGATTGGTCCAAAAATGCCAAAAATGAAAAAAGCAAAAAGCAAAAAAGCAAATTCCCTAAAAAGTAGGAAGTGTCAGAATTGGCTCAAAGCACAGGCGATCCTCGTCTCCCAGACCTTCTGAGCACTTCTATGACATTTAAGCATTGTTTAAGGCATGGATTCTCAAGTTGGCTCGGGTGACTCTTAGAAGACCTGGGATTTAAATGTCATGTCCCCATCCTAGTCAGCACAGCTGGTGACGAGGTTAGCCTATCATTTGATCCTCGTAGGCTGACAGGAGTGTTCAGAGGATCCATTTTGGCAGTTGCTCAGTGTTGGTTAGCTCCAGTTTGCAGTGTGTTAGGTTTGGGCCTTCGCAGAATCTTCCAGAGAGTCTTTTCAGAGAACTTTCTATTTTTAGAAAGTTAGGTCAGGCGGAAGCTGCTATTTCAGGCAGGGCACCTGGTGCACTTTATCAGCTCAGATTCGACCCAGTTCAGCAGATGGTTGATTTGACGGAGAAATAAGGAGTAATTAATGGGTTATTAAATATTTAATAATTTGACTTTATTATAAAGTCACTTTATTGAAATATTAAAGTATTTAATTAATTGGCTCAATTATAAAGTGTTTAATTATACTTTATAATATATTATTATAATGTGACTTAATGAGTATTTAATGCTCATTAAAAGTGGACGCCAATTATTTAATCATTTTTCCTAAGTTCAAAAGTGAAAATTAAAATCATTTATTTAAATGATTATTTTAATGAAGAATTAGGTCGAACTTTTCAAGAGAGAATATATTACTCTTCACAGGCAAAATCGAACTATCTTGTTTATTATTCAATTTTGTCTTCTGAGCATCGGAGCATTGGAGTTTGCAAACCCTAGGGTTTCTGGCGAACATCGTTTCTGGAGAACGTAACCTCTTCAGAGATCAGGCATACTGAGGCTGTGAGATACCAGCTGAAGATTGCACTTGGTGATTTCATCCAGAAGTCACAGATTGAGCTTAATCATTTAATCAGACAGAGATTCATCAGTATTCAGCAGAGATTATTCATCTTCCATCAGAGGCGACTTCATTCATTTCCATTCATCTGAGTTCAGGCACGAATTTCAAGAAACCGTACTTGCATTTATTGCTGCAGACTGGCCGTACTGTACCTGCAGGCTGTACATCTATACTTTCAGGCCGTACTTGTCAATCTTCTGAGGAAACGCCTCCATCCTCTGTTATTCGGTGATTCCACATTGGGGCGCTTGGTATTCTGTGTTATTTGCATTGAGATTCGAGCTGGAGGAGTTTCTTATTACTTTCTGGCCGTACCATCACCAGCTACAGCAGCCGCCATTAAAATACCAGGTTTTTTATTTAAAAATTTCATGTATTGCTTCCTACCTTCAGTTTTGGCGTTGTAAATGCTCTGGGAATTGAATATAATGATGCGCCTTGATTCTTGAGCAAGTTTTGAAACATTTAATGCATTTATATATTTTTTATGAATTTATCAAGCAATTCTAGAAAAAATCGCAAATTTTACTTTTTGCCTGTGAAAACCTCAAAAACACAAAAATATCAAAAAAATCGAAAATTGCAAAAACAACACAAAAACAAATCAGCGTTTGATTCAGAGAACCACCAGGGTTCTGACAGTGGTATCAGAGCACAGATCTCCTGCCATCCTGTGCTTTTTCAGTGATTATTCAGAATACAGTGCATTTCTGGGTTGCCTTTTATGAACCAAGACATTATTCAGTATACCAGAGGTGTAGGGATAGGCAAAGACGAAGACTGGACAGGTCCTCCGATTCCAGAAGGTCAGACAGTATCAGGAGTGCTTGGTTTTCACAGATCCAGTTCAGACGGTAGTGAAAACAGTGTTGCAACCCTAATGGCAGATCGTGAGACTTCCTCAGAGACTCGCAGGGATCCAGGGAAGGCACATGCAGAGGGTGGCATTACTGATGAGGAGTTTAGACGGAGACACGACAACATGATGGATAT
>VDFB02227617.1:0-12267 GCA_007258455.2 Sequoia sempervirens
TTTCCAAATAAGGCAGCTCATAGAATGACTCCAGCAAAAAATGAGGAGTTGAACAAACAAGTTCAAGAGTTGCTGAGAAAGGGTTTGATATAGGAGAGTTTGAGTCCATGTGTAGTACCTGCAGTACTAGCACCAAAGAAGGATGGGGAGTGGAGGATGTGTATAGATTCTCGAGCCATAAACAAGATAACAATCAAGTACAGATGTCCCCTGCCAAGGATGGATGACCTGATGGACTATTTGAGTGGAGCTTAGTACTTCACAAAGATTGATCTAAAGAATGGATATCACCAAATCTGAATTCGAGAGGGAGATGAATGGAAGACTACCTTTAAGACCTAAGAGGGCCTGTACGAGTGGTTAGTCATGCCTTTGGGCTAACCAATGCACCGAGCACATTCATGCGGCTCATGAACGAGGTACTAAAAGAATTTCTGGGAAGTTTTGTTATTGTGTATTTAGATGATATTTTGATTTTCGCAAGAAGACGTTGGATGAGCATCTGATGTATATTCAGAGAGCCTTTGAGAAGTTAATAGAAGAGAAACCGTTGATTAATCTGAAGAAGTGTAGTTTTGTGAAGAGGGAATTAGTGTACTTGGGGTTTCTTGTCTCAGAAAAGGGTCTCAAGATGGACCCAGAGAAGGTGAAGATACTTTTCCTAGAATGGCCTACCCCAAGAACTGCTATCGAGGTGAGATCTTCCATGGTTTGGCTAGTTTTTATAGAAATTTCATTAGAAACTTCAGTAGTATTTGTGGACCCCTGACTGAAACAATGAGAGGGGATAGAAAAGAATTCAAGTGGAGCAATGGAGCGACAAAAAATTTTGAACTGTTGAAGAAGAAGGTGACAGAGCAACCTGTTCTAGCCCTCCCAGATTTTAAAAAGGTGTTTCAGGTGGATTGTGATGCCAGTGGTTGTGCCATTGGAGCAGTGTTGAGCCAAGAAGGTAAGCCCATTGCCTATTTCAATGAAAAGTTAAACGATGCCAAGAGAAAGTATTTTGTATATGATCAGGAATTTTATGCAATAGTTCAAGCATTAAAGAAATGGAGACATTATTTGTTGCCGAAGTAATTTGTTCTATATAATCGACCATCGTGCCTTGTAGTACCTAAATAGTCAGGAAAATTAAATCGAGGCATATGAAATGGGTAGAGTTTTTGTAGAGTTATACCTTGTTTTGAAAACATAGGAGTGGGAAGTCAAATAGGGTTGCAGATGCCCTAAGTAGGAGGCATACATTGATGACAAAGATGCAGATTGAAGTGGTTGGGTTCAATGAACTCAAGACACTGTATGCAGAAGATCCTGATTTTGCAGAGGCTTGGAAAGCTTGCAAGGAACCTGTTACAATGGATAGGACAAGGTGGCTAGATTTCATAATCCAGGATGGCATGTTATTTAAGGGAAGTCAATTGTGTATCCCAAGGAGTTCCATGAGGGAGAACCTTATAAAGGAGAAGCATAGTGGAGGAATGGTAGGACATTTTGGTCGGGATAAGACCATTGCCATTATCAGTGAGCATTATTATTGGCCTCAGTTGTCATAGGATGTGAAGAAGTTTGTACAAAGCTATAAGGTATGTTAGATGACTAAAGGAGTGAGCCAAAATATAGGCTTATATCAGCCCTTACCTATACCAGAGAGGTCATGGGAGGATATAAGTATGGACTTTGTTCTTGGTTTGCCAAGGACATAACGAGGGAATGATTCAGTCTTTGTAGTGGTTGATAGGTTTTTGAAGATGGCACATTTCATTCCATGTCAGAAGACCCATGATGTAGTCCACATTGCTGACTTGTTCTTCAAAGAGGTGGTGAGGCTACATGGTCTGCCAAAGAGTATTGTTTCAGATCGTGACACCAAATTTGTGGGGGTACTTTTGGAGGACCTTTGTGGAAGAAGTCAGAGACGTAATTGAAGTTCGCTCACACACCATCCTTAAACAGATGGGTAGACAGAGGTTGTTAACAGGAGTCCTGGGTAACCTAATCGAGATATTTGGTAGGAGATAAACCCAAAGGATGGGACATGATCTTACCCCAGGCAAAATTTTCTTACAACAATTCTATCAACAGAAGCACTAGTAAATCACCATTCCAGATTGTGTATGGAGGTAGCCCCATAACAACTCCAGAATTGAGGAAGATGGACCAAGAGAAGAAAATAAGTGTTGAAGCCGAAGATTTTGGAGAACACATCAAGGATATACATGTGAAGGTAAGAGAACATATTAACAAGATGAATATGTAGTATAAGGCTAAGGCAGATCAAAATAGGAGGTATAAGGAGTTTCAGATTGGTGATGAAGTGATGGTCCACTTGAGGAAAGAAAGGTTTCCAGTGGGAACATATAACAAATTGAAGATGAAGAAGTTTGGTCCTTGTAAAATTTTGAAGAGGCATGATTCAGGGAATGCATATGAGGTAGAGTTATCCGATGGATTCAACATTTCCCCATGTTCAACATTTCAGATTTGACAGTGCATCATGAAGGTGGCACCTGAGGAAGTACCCAATGATGGACTAGTGTGGATTCCCAACACCTACTAAAAGGAGGAGATTGAAGAAATTTTGGATAGTCATGTGGAAGGAGTACCAAAATAGGCGCATGAAGCATCTAGGTGAGGAAATGGAAAGGAAGGCCTATTGAAGATTCATCCCTGGTTACTTCAAAGGTTGACCATTTGGGTTTTCCTCCACCATCTGAGACGTGATGGGGTCACTTATCAAATTACCCTGGGTGTCTGATGTAGGAGCATCCAGTGGTGTAAGGGCAATCTTGCATCACCCAAAAAATAGTTAAATTTTAAGTTTCTCAATTTTTGGATGTTTTTACATTTTTGGATACCCTTTTCGTCATAATTAAATTCCCAATTTATGGTTTTTATTTTCTATTCTTGGATGGAAAGATATTGTAGTTTTAGTTTCCCAGATTTGCACCTGAAAATCATCTGAGTTAGATTTGAGGCACTTAGAGTTCCTGGATCTGCCCCAAAACTTGCTAAAATTGACATAGCAATTTAAAGCGCGTTATTGACTTCGAGACCTTTCCAACGGTTCAAACGGTTCGTGAATCGGAGTCCCGAATCAAAAGTTATGGCCCCGGGAAGTTGGCGCACTTTCTAGAAGATACAATTGCAAATGCTCTTTTGAAATTTGAACTTCATGTTGTAATTTTTTGGCGTCAAACCGCCTAAACTCAAATTTGAATGTTGTTTTGGCTCCAAACTAATGAGGAGCTCTATTTATGGGCGGGTTTCTAATTTTTGGGTAACTTTTGGGGGACAAGCTTGCATGTTGCGAAGGGGTTATTCTGTAGCTATTTGTAACTTGCATGTGTTTTAGAACTTGAGGATTTGAGATCCTCTGCATGTAAGAAGCTCCATTTTCTGAATAATAAATTTATTCTCTTGCTTGTGGGTTATTTTCTATGTCTCGGGCTGTGCCCTCATCAAGCCCCATCACTTCGTACATCTAGGTTGGGCCCCCTTTTGTTTTATTGTTTTATTTCCTTCACCTAACTTTATTTTTCCTAAGTCTTTTTTTGGTCCCGTGTTCCCTCGTTAAAACAAATTATGTCATTATTTGTCATCGACCTAGTGATGTCCCCTTATTCCTTTAGGGGAGAAGGCCCAGTAGTCATGCAGGCTAACTTTCTCAGCATGTAGCAATTGACTAGAATATTGTAGAACCTTCATTTTTTAAAAAATGTAGACTGATCTCTTATTTATCTATAACTAAGGTTTGGAGGCATGACTCATCATGCAACTTGCCACATCGGTAGATCTTTTGAGAAGTGTCTAAAATTTTACTTTTTAAAGGTTCGATCAAAACTTAATCATGGAACCCCCAATAGTTGAACCAAAAAAATATCATTTGTTGCTTGTAGAATATGATATTTTTATTTAAATTAAAATTAATATACAACCTAAGTGGACCAAATGCTTATTGATAACCATAAATCTTTGATATCTCTACCTTTTATATTCAACACATATGGACTAATAGTTGAACACAAAAAATCTATTTGTTGTTATAAAAACAACACATAATTATTTAAAATACAACTTATACTGAACAAAAATGGACCAATGGTTGAACACTAAAACTTTTTGAAAATCCTTCACATTTAATGGGAAAATACATGTTATTTATTGTGCTCACCTTTATATTTGTAATAGGACAAAATATTAATATAAAATTATCCAATGCTTGTACTGATGGAACTTCAAATTTTGTTCCTAATGTTTCACTCATGCCACGGATTATGTCCTTTGGTCTTTCATGGTGTTGGAAAATTTCTTGGGGCTAGGTTTTAGCTTTGTCTTCATCTTAAACCCTTGTGTTTACCTATTGCCTTGAGTGGGGATCCTTATTTCAACATTTACCTTTTTTGAAGGGATTTAAAAACATCTTATGCCCCATTGTTCCATCTAGGCCTGGTCCCTTTGGTCTTAATATTTTATTTCCTCCACGGGTTTTATTTTCCTAAGTCCTGGTTGGCCTTGTACTAAACGGTTTAAAAAAAACTTATGTCGTTGTTTTCCATTTTCCTAGTAATGTCCCCTTGCCCTTTAATGAATGTTTTATTTTTTAGAAGGATGAAATTCGCTCTGTCGTTGATCAAAATGCATTCAAGATCAACGGTTTCCTGCCATCCCATGATTGGGAATTGTAGGATGGCGATATCGAGGGTGGGAAACACGTGTCCCATCTAGGGGATCAAATTTGTGCAACTGTTCATCAACTATCCTTTGATATAAGTCATTCCCTTCCATCCCGTGATGGTGCTTTGGTTGATTGCGAAATCACGGGCAGGTGCCACGTGGACTGTACAAGGTTGGGCCTGAGGAAATTTTTGTGCGATATATTTCAAATGTTTCATTTCTTCCAAAGAAAAACATTTAAAATGAAATATTTAACAAGGCCGGGGATAAATTCATTAAAAATGAGCAAAAGTGGAGAAATTAGGGAAACTAGTCAAGTTAGGAGCAAGCTACGCAGCATACAAAATGGTATACCCATCCATGGCCTGCCTGCCTCTAATGGTCAGTTAGATGTCAGAATGATAGAACCCATCCCATGCCATCACCAGCAGCCTGCCTTCCATGCAGAAAATAACCTAATTCGTAACCCTCACATTTTTTTATTTTTGAGCCCACATACAACGGTTAAACTTTTATATATGTTTTGTTTAATATATTTAAAAAATATTTTATAAATTATTTATAAAATATTTATAATATAAAATATTTTTTTAATATATTAAACAAATATACATAAACTCTTTAATATTTCTTATTAGTGATTTTAATGGTATATTAAAAAAAAAAAATCATATTTTGATAGTTGAATACATTCAAAATATTTCTAATATATTTCTAATTTAAAAAATATATTGTGTAATTTTTTAAATATATTTTATTTATTTTTAAATATATTATACATACAAAATTACATAATCAATAATAGATAATAGATTTTGGTGAATATGTCTAGGTATGTTAATACAATACATTGAAAAGTACATGCATTATAGTCAGTGCCTGGGTTGGCTCCCCCTACCTCCTTTCTTTTCTCATCCCTGCATTGATGTGCTAGGAGAGCCAACTAAGAGTTGAGGTGGAAAAAAGAAAGGGTCTATGGGGGACATAGGTGGGTGTGACTAGGAGGTTGGTGACGTGATGGAGGTGACAATTTTCTTCACAGAGCTCGAGGATGTCATAGGCATCATTCCCTGAAGGCATTTTCTTGTAGATTAAATGTGGCACATGTGGAGGGAATTCATTTGGGTCCCATAGGCTTCTTTGGCCTCGTGGACATCATTAAAATTTTTCATTTCATTGCATTTCATATCGGTTGGTGGAGACTTTAGTGGCAGAAATTTGCAGCATAATTTATTTGTTCTAGTGGTGGTGTTCATGGTGAAGCGATCTCTCTCTGTCATTGAAGTCTCTGTGGATGGCCTGGAAAAGTTTGGTATGGACACGCTAATCTCTCTGAAATCTTTAGCTAGACAAGCGTCCTTCAGGGAAGTTAAAGACCAACGACTGAAGCAGATTCTCTTAAACAAGGACCTGTTAGTTCTGGTGGCAACCAAAATGATCCTAGAAGTTGGTCATTTGGCTAACAAGGAGTTCAGAAGGGACAATCTACACATCTCCTCCCAATTTTTGGCATCTCTTTTGGACAATGGTGAGTCCAAGGTTATGGCTAAACTATTGTTGGTTAAGATGTTTCACAAGGATCTGGTGGGAGGGGTAAATGAAGTGTTGAGTTTTGTGGTGGAGGGCTGAGGCATCCCAAGACTGAGTGACTTTGCAGCTATTCGAGGTTTAGATGAGGTCATAAAGCTTTTCCTGTTCCTTCTTGACTTGAGCGGTCCGGCGTTGAGCAGACACAGAATGGTGGTGGTGGTGACCATTGAATTCCTAAAGAAATTCTTCGGCCTGATGGCTGTGGGTGATGTTAAGTGGGTAAAATTCTTTGAAGATTTTTCTGTTTTAAATAATTTCCTGTGACTGCATTGTATAGTTGTTGGTTCTAATAGTTTTTAGAGTTTATCTCTATGGTCCAATGGCATCTTTCAGTCCCGAAGTTTATAAATTTGATCTCTAATGGCTAGTTTGGGAGTTTTGGGTGACTAGGGATTCGTATGTTTAGGGTCGAGGCTGAACCCTTATGGAATTTTGGGTTGCTATTTGGCTTGGATGGCGGGGTGGTGGTTTCTGGATGGAGGGGTCTCCCTGTCTTTGGCTGGTTGGGTCTCGTTTTGACCATCTTCGAGGTGATTTTTGGTAGTGGTGGTTGGGATGGGTTTGCTGGTAATCAATGGTGGAAGCTTTCCTGTGTTTGCAGATGGTTGTACCTTTTTTAATCTAATATATAAATCAATCTTGCGAAGCAAAAAAATCAATTTTTAATCAATTTTTTAGTTTAAATTCTATAAAATATTCAATTAATTAGTTGTATTGTTTGTTATTGTTTAAATTATGATATAATTGGTTTTTATTTTAGGTAATGCATAAAAAATAATGTGATCATCTTAGATCTAAAACATAAATCAAAAGGTATAGATATATAATTTTCAAAATTACATCTATATTTGATCTTTAATAAAAACATAAACTAATATAATTTAATTAACCGCAATCTAAATCCCAACCCTACTATTAACCCCATTCTTAAGCCTAACAGTAACCCTAAGTGAACACTTATCCTAATTGAACTTTAACCCTAATTTAGCCCAAACCCTAACCTTAACCCTAACCCTAATTAAACCCTAACCCTAATTAAACTCTAGCCTTGATTGAAATCTAACCCTAATTAAACTCTAGCCCTAATTGAACCCCAACCCTAACCTAAACCCTATTTGTTCCTAACCCTAGTATCTCATAAATACAGGATCGAGACCTTGCCAACTCTGGTAAACCTTATTGGATAGTGATAAAAGCTACCTTATCTTTCATTAAGGTAGAAATTTTTTGTTATACAACATGCCCCTTGAAAATTGGAGATAGGCACTGCAAAAAGAATGTAAACACTAATGAAAATGGTCAGTGGTATTGTGGAAGATGTGATAAAACTTTTCCACAGATAGCAGTTATAAATATATACTTCAATGCAAAGTCTGAGACCATACTTCATTCACTTGGATTACAACTTTGAAGAAGTGGAAGAAGAAATTATGGGTGTTACAACAAAAGAATTGAACATTTTGAAGCATGAAGAATAAGATGATGTTAAGTTTGCACACATTATACAAAAGGTCCTTTTCAATAGATACATATTTAAACTTCAAATGAAAAGAGAGACTTATAATGATGAACAAAGGATTAAATGCCAGGTCATAAATACAACAAAAGTTTGATTATTCATTGTGAGAGTAGCTTTATTAGACTCAATTGCAAAGCTATAGGTTCTGTATTCAAATGCTTGAATGTATATAATGTTAACAATGTATTCAAACATTTGAAAAAAAAAAAAATAGTGGATATATCTAAGTTAGTTAATGCCATTTGTCATGGTATACTTGTTTGATGTCTCAATACTAAAATCTAATGATTGATGAACATTTACGCTTTTAAATTTTATTGTTCTTGGTTGATTGTTGTTATAGACAAGTTGAGGTATGATTTCAAATTTGAATGTGTACCCTTATATATGGGAATTGAGATAAACAATGACACAAACAATAATGAAATCAAATTGATTGCTTTCCAAATTTATATTCATGAAAATGTAAGCATTTTTTCAAGTCAATAGGCATCTTGATAAAGATAACTCTTGGCGTGTTTTACATATATTATTAG
Organism: Sequoia sempervirens; assembly: GCA_007258455.2. Lineage (NCBI taxonomy): Eukaryota > Viridiplantae > Streptophyta > Pinopsida > Cupressales > Cupressaceae > Sequoia > Sequoia sempervirens. The sequence continues at coordinate 8,323 of VDFB02227617.1, forward strand.
TTAATATAGGTATGCTAGTTAATTAAATTATGAACTATATTTTATTTCTGTTATATATTGAATTGTTAAAAGATGTAAAAATCTTAATACTAAATATATAGGAAAATGGTTAAAAAATTACATATTTTTCAAAAAATAAAATATAGTGTATAATTTAAAATACAAATTAAATAATTCTTATAATATTTATATTATTATTTATTGAATATTTTATAGAATTTAAACTAAAAAAATTAGCCTCCCCCTCTCACTCTCCCTCTCTCCCCCTCTCTACATATATCTCCCTCTTCCCCATCTTATATCTCTCCCTCCTATCTCTCCTTTCTCCCTCCCTCTCTCTATCTCTCCCCATCTCTCCCTGATCTCTTGCTCCCTCCCTATACCCCTATCTATCTTCATATCTCAACCTATTTGTCCCTTTATCTTCCCATTTATCTCTATATCTATGTCTTTCTCTTCCCATTTATCTATCTCTCCCTCTCTCTTTCTCTCTCTCTATCTCCCTATTTCTATCTCCTCTCCATCTCTATTTGTCTTTCTCTACTTATCTCTCTCCTCTTCCCTCTCTCTATATCTCCTTATATCTCTATCTTTCCATCTCTCTCTCTCTCTATATATATATATCCCCTCTATCTCCCTATCTCTCTATATATTTATTTCTCCACTCTATCTCTCTCTATATCTCTATCTATTTTTATCCCTTTTCCTCTCTCATTCTATATTCATCTCTACCTCTATCTATAGGGAGAGATACAAAGGTGAAGCATTGGACCTTCCCAAAGATCCACCAATCTCAACACTACTCCCAACAATTTTGAGCATTTAAGTGCATATTGTATTCTAGATTAGAAGGCATGTGTCAAGCTCATATTTATTGATGCAAAATAGTCCAAAGTCACAAATTTGATGTAGAGTTAGTTATAGTTTTGTACAAAATTTCAAGTGCCACATAGAGCAAAGATATTCCAGTTTTTTATATCATGCCATCAAATTTAGCACTTCATCAAGATTTGTATCTTCATCAGCATTAACAAAAGCAAAGGTATGTACTTGAATCCCTTGCATTTAATTTTTTCTATATATATAAATTTTTTAATATTTTACCTCAAATCCATAATATATATATTAGTGTGTATTTATTTATTGCAATAAAGAATTAACCTAGGTAACACATTAAGAATTCTAAGGATTTGTGCTTGGAAAAAATGCATAACAAATTTTTTTGTTGGATGGCGGGTTGTATAGTTTAGAAAAGCTCAAAATATGAATAGGATGTTAAGGCCATATATTATGGTAGCTTACAATGCAAAAGAAGGAAGGAAATCTATTATCAATTTTAATCTACAATTTAATACCATATGAAAAATCAGATGTAGTATTATCTAAAATTAATTCTTGACATATTAATTTTATAAAATACACTTACCATTCAATAAACTTCTCCCAAGAAAGAAACCCTAAGTGAACATTATGCTACGGGTTATATTTATTAAAGTCTTAATATTAGTTTATAAATTGAAAATTAATTATAAATATTTTAAAATCAATTAAGTATTTCAATCTAAAATTTTAATATTTGACATTACAAATAAAATTAAACTAAATTCTAATTTTTAAAAATCCATAAAATATTTATTATCTATTTAGTTTTACTAATTATCTAATACAATTAAATTAAATTAAATTAAATATTCATTTTTTATTAATTAAACAATTATTAATTAGAATTTTAGAATAAATTAACAAATAAGATCTATATAAAATCAACTTTTCTATTTATTTTCTGTGTCCAAATCATTTCATTTTCAAAAATTATACTAAATTCTAGATATCATAATTAAACACAAAAATTTATTCTATTCTAATCCTAACCCTAGTTAAACCCTAACCCTATTTGGACTCTAACCCTTACCCTAATTGAACACTAAATCTAATTCTAATTGACCACTAAGAATAATTGAATTCTACCCCTAACCCTAACCCTAACTCTAACTAAACCCTAAACCTAACTCTAATCAAACCCTAACCCAAACCTACTTGATTCATAATCCCAACCCTAACCCTAACCCTAATTGAACTTTAAAACTAACCTTAATTAAGTATTAACCCTAATTGAACATTTATTGCATAGTTGTCCTAATTGTACCATAACCCTAACTTTGAACTACAGTTGAACTCTAATCCTAACCCTAACACTAATTCTTATCCTAATTGAACCTTAACCCCAACCATAACCTTATCCTTAACCCTATTTGAACTCTTATTGAATTCATAACCTTAATTAAACCCCAACCTCATCCTCAATCCTAACCCAAATTGAACATTAATTGAACTCTAAACCTAACCCTAAGTGAACACTAGTCCTAATTGAACTCTAACTTTTTAGTTGAAAATATTAAAGTGCCTTATATTTTCCCATTCATCATCATTTATCATTCAATTCCTAATAGAACTCCAAAAATTTATTCTCAAAAGAAGAATGACAAAATCATTAACATTTCATTCAAAATTCACTCAAATCCACATAAGGAGAGAAAATATATTAGAATTATACGTTTATTCATGCTTATAGGTCATAGCTACATACAATTTAAGATAATTTGCATATATTCATCCAAAACTCAAAACAGGCTATCTATTCTATTTCGTCCGCTTGGGGTTTTAACAGCCAATGGCACCACAGATATCACTTCCTCATCAGATGACAGATATATTTCTACCCATATATTCAACTCAAAACCTAGCTAGAGCTTTCATCAGTTCTCTCCCTACAAATGAGCCTTGAATTATCTTTTATATGAAAAGGGAGCAACAAGCTTCGGGCTCAAATGTAATTTCACCACAAATTTTCATTTGAACAAAATCTCCATTGTATTTGACTTTCATTTCAAAACTTCCCACACATTGAATCTGCGCGCAAAACATAGTGCATGAATTGGGGAAAGCTAAAAGAAAAGGAAACACAAATTGTCATCAAAATCCCCTTTGTTGCTATCCAGGAAAAAATCGAGGCAACCAAATTGCCATGAAGGCACCAAAACAACTTCTTATTTACTTGCCACCTTGCCCTTACCAACACTTAGACCCTAGTATACATGCCTGCTTCTAGTTGTTTCCCAATACATTAGACCCTCAGCCTCCTCTTCTTTCTTGTCCTTGCCCAATACGGTTCTAGTCTGTCCGCTTGGGGTTTTAACAGCCAATGGTACTACATATATCACTTCCTCATCAAAGGGAGGACCGTGATTGAAGTGAGCTAAATACCGACAGTAGTCAGAGTCGGTCTCGGTTACATCATCAGAAGTGTTGCAGGTCAATGGGTGAGTGTTGGCATCCAGAGGAGCCATGCCCATACCTTATTTTCCTACCGACACTAGTAGTAGAGCACACCGACTGCTTGCCTTTGTCATCTACCAGTTGAGCAACAACATCCTGGAATTGCAACCTTCTACTGTATCTAGTGGGCACAAGCCTAGGCTTGTCAACCAAAGCACCTTCCTGAATAGCAAGACCGAGCTTTTGTGAGCTCAAACGAACAGGCCTCCTTACTGACTTACTCATTTTCTTTTATCAGACAAGCACTCAAACTTGATTAGACTTAGCCCACAAAGTGCTCTAACTACTACAAGAATTACACTATAAGCAGTTAATTCCTCTTGTATTTATTGTGCAAGGTAATGGCAACCTTCATCAATGCTTAGTAAAAATGCATGTGTAAACATGGCAATTTGGCGGCATATGTACTGTCACCGTTTAACTAGAGCTGCATGAGAATCCACAGATCACCCTTCATGATTTCCACCAACATCTTCACACAAATTGAGATCGACATGACTACACAAGCAAGGAATAACTCATTAATGCTTCACCATTTATACAATAAAATGACCACCATGTGCCATTTTCCAACTTTGAATATTGCCTACTGATCTCCTGAAGAGTTGG
>VDFB02227618.1:0-14254 GCA_007258455.2 Sequoia sempervirens
ACCCTCCTGCGAATGCGCTAGAACGACACAAGCAAAAGAACAAAATGGGAGAAAGAAAAACAAAAGAAACCTACCTCAAAACGCTCCTTAGGATTGACCAGAAATTCGCCAAGATTCACTTCGCAATTTTCCCCCGCAATCAAATCAATTCTCTCAAGACTTTCCTGGCCGTAATTTGCTTAAACAATTCGCATAATAATAACAATGAGGCAGTTTAAGCATAATTAAACCTTTAATCAATAATTTGTGTGTGCCAACTAGCTGCATTTAATGCCAGAAATGAGGTAGATCGAGGACGGAGCCAATGACGCGAACAGACAGTTAAGTCAAGTCCACGGAACATCAAAAAGGTAAGGCGGACGCGAAGCCGGGTCAGGAACAAGATAGAGAAACTACACAAAGTTCCATATTTCATTTCCAACCCCAAATCCGGTCCCGACAAAAAGACCAACCGAAAACAACGAAGACAGGGGCGGAGACAAAACCGAAATGGAACTTCACAAATTTCAAAGTTCGATTCCAGGTCTGGATCTGGTCCCGACCAAAAAGAAAAGAACAACACAAGAACAAGGGAAGCGGGACCGAAGCGAACACTAGACCTGGCCCAAACAACAAAGAAAGCGAGAAAGAAAAAGAGTGGAAGCAAAGTCAGGACGAGAACAAAAAATGGAAACTTGAAACTTCCCATGCGAGTTCCAATCCTGGTTCAGATCCTGCGTGAGCAAACAAACAAAACACAAGGAAACGACCAACAAACAGGAGGACAGACCAACCCAAGTGTTAGTCAAAAACAACCAATAAAACAAAAACGAAACAAAAGAGAAGGCGGAGTCGAAGTCGGAACCATATCCGAACTGGAAACCTTGAAATAGTTCCATGTCTAGATTTGGTTCTGGACCCACCTCCGATAGAACAAAAGACAGACTTAGGAGCAAAAACAAAGAACTCCTAAGACCCAACCAGACAACCAAAGACAACCAAAACAAAAGAAAAGGGGGACCCATTTTGTTCCAAAATAAAATAAAATGGGGTGGTTATGCAAAGCATAACAAATGGCAACTCGGCTGGGAAAAATGGTTTACCCATTTTTAAGATATTGAAGAATTCAATCACCCCAAAACTTATAATTCATGAGACATGTTAACTTAAGTGTGATCAGAATATTTAAGTAAAGTTGATTTGGAATCTCAGATGTAGAACCAACATAAACTACTACTTGAATCTGAGTGTGTGCATGCTTATGGTGCATCCTTCTTTATTTGAGCTTTCTCCACACCTAAACAACTATATCTACGATCCAAGCTATGTGGGTTGAGTCCTTCAAATGTCGTGCAATGAAATCCTGGGTATTGCTCTGCTACCAGCCAGGCGTCCATAGCCCCGACGAAAATACCTCTAGTTCTCTCAAAGCATTGCTCTACTGCCACTCAGGTGTCCATAGCCCTGATAGAGATACTTGAATTACCCATTTTGTATTGAGTTTTCCTTTTATCTTAGTGCTTCTCTTTTTCTTATTTCTTTCATAGGCCTTACTTGTGAAAATTCTTTTCAAAAACCTCCTCAATACAAAGACTTTAATAGTCTGAGATGTGGGTTGAAAACTACAGTGGATCCCATGACAGTTTTGGGGAAACAGATTTTTCACTTGAATCGAAGATATAATCACCCTAAGATGAATAGGCACTTTATAGTCGGATGTTTTATCTATTTTGTGACAGATTTCAATGATAGTTCAGGAGGTTATCTACAATATACCTTACTCCTAATAACCTTCAGACTCATGCTAAAATGACCATAAGGCCTGAGCTTTAGAACAAAATATTTCGACACATATGCCCAAAAATGCCTAAACCAATTTCTCTCCTAGTGCCCACAGCATTATTTGAATAACAACCCTAATGTTTTAAGATGAAAAGAAAAGAGAATCCCCAAAGAAGACAAAAACATACACAAAACAACAAAGGAAACAAAAAGAAAGAAAGAAACAACAAACAAACAACAAAAAGGAAGCAAAGAACCAGTAATTACTCAAAATACATATATACAATCAATTTAGAAACTCAAACCTTTACGAGCCGAAGTAATGCTTGAGAAACTGCCCATTGACTAGCAATGGAACATGTTCTCCCATCAAGGTGCTCAAACGAAAAGCATTCTCATCCAAGATCTCGGCTACTTGATATGGACCTAGCCAGAGTCTATCAAATTTCTGATGATCACCCTTTTTCTCCTTAGCCTTGTCCCACAACAACACTAGGTCTGAGATTCTGAATGCCTTAATCTTAGCTCTGTCAAATCAACGTTTGACAACAGCCTGATGCTTGAAAAACTCTTGTAGAGCAGCATCTCTCTGTTCTTCCATGTTTAAAAGGTTATTTAGTCTTACCTCAATCCGGTCATCTCTTGTATAAAACTCCTGCACGAACTTAAGAACAGGTATCTGTAAGTGTATGGGGAAAACTAGATCTTGGCCATAGACCAATTTAAAAGGGGAACTTCCTAGAGCAACCTTAATACGGGTTTGATCTGCCCATAAGGAAAATCTTAACTGGGTATGCCAGTCTCTAGGATTACTTTCAAGTAACTTCTTTATCACTTCTAACAGATTCTTGTTAGCAGATTCTGCTACACCATTTCCCTAAGGACAATAGTTAGAGGAATATTTGAAGATAATTTTATGTTCATAAGCCCATTGTATAAATTCAGTAGATGAAAAGGTAGGGCCATTGTCACATACCAGGGCGAACGACACTCCAAACCTGGTAACAATATTTTCAGTGAGAAATTTGATAACCACACCAGTGGTGTTCTTCTTGCATGGTTGAGCCTCAGTCCAACGGGTGCAATAGTTTGTAGCAGTTAGGATGAATTTGTGTCTTGCAAAAGAATTAGGATTAATTACCCCAACAAAATCCAGTTCCCATTGGGAAAATGGTCTTACCTCATATACTGGTTGTAGAGGCATTGTTGGATTACGCTCCTTTGATGCAGAAGTCTGACATGCATGAAATGTCCTGACATGTTGATGTGCATCCCTGAACACATGGGGCCAATAATATCCTGACCTGAGGATTTGATGAGCCAAGGAATCTGCTAACCCGTGTCTTGTGCCATGCCTACCATGGAATTCAGCCATGGCATGCTTAGCTTCTTGCTGATCCAAACATTGTAGGTACACCCCCTCATAATTTCTTCTGTATAGAGCCCCTCCTTTGAGCATGTAATGAGCACTCTTCATCCTCAGTGCCCTTCTCTGGGTAGCATTCATCCCTTCTAGGCATCTGTTATTTAGAAGGAAGAAGATCAAGTCAGTATACCATGGGTCCTTGGTAAATGAGTGCACAATATATTACTGACAGGTAATATTCTTGTCAACCTCTGCCATGGCCTTTGATAAACCTTGTCCTCAGACAAGTTTCATTAGATGGATCTCTAAATCATACTCTTGCAGGATAGCCATCCATTTTCCTCTTCTTTCCCCCAATTCACTTTGCATAAGGAGAGACTTAATTGCTGGATCAGGCACTATAGCAATAACTTGGCTTCTCAAAATGTAATTCTTGAAATTTTTTATTGCTCGTACCAATGCAAAGGCCTATTTTTCCAAGGGTGGGTACCTAAATTTTGCATTCTTGAATGGCGAGCTCATGAAGGCAATTGGTCTTTCATCTCCTTCACCTCTGCGTTGTGTTAGGACTGATGCACATGAATGATCAGATGCAAATGAATAAATATAAAAGGGCTTTAGGTAACCTGGGCTGGTCAAGACTGGTGCCTCAGATATTGATTGCTTAATTTGCGAAAATGCAGATTTAGCCTCATTGCTCCATTCAATTTTAGCATCTTTCTTTATCATCTCGTTGAGGGGTTTGACAATTTCTGCAAACCCTGTTATGAACTTATGAAATTAATCCTCTTGAAGAAGGACCTCATCTCCTTTTTACTGCTTGGCATCGTCAATTTCAAAATAACCTCAACTCTGTCGGGATCTATGGATATTCCCTTTTTTGATATCACATGCCCTAGAAGTTTCCCTTCAAAAACTCCAAAGACACTTCTTGGGATTTAGAGATACTCCATAGTTGATACATCTCTTAAGAACCTTTGCTAAATCAACAGCATGATCCTTTCTTTTCTTGGAAAATATTGTCAAGTCATCTACATATATAATAATACACTTACCTATCAAATCTTTAAAAGCCACATCCATTGCATGCTGAAAGGTAGCTCCAGCGTTAATGAGGCCAAACGGCATGCGTCTATAGGCAAATGTTCCCCATTTTGTAGTAAAGGCAGTCTTCATCCTGTCCTCATGACTGACAAGCACTTGGTTATACTCAGAATAGCCATCTAAGAACGACATCATCTGGGATCCATTAACAGTTTGTAATACCTCATCAAGAGAATGAAGTGGATAGTTATCCTTCTCTGAGGCTTTGTTCAGATTCTTGAAATCAACACACAACCTGATCTCCCCACTTTTCTTACGTACTGGCACTAGATTGGCAACCCACTTGGAATGCCTTACTGGGAAGATGATTCTTGTTGATAAAAGCTTTTGCACTTCCTTCTGTATTAAAGGCTCGATCAAAGCGTTGACCAGGCGTTGCTTTTGACGAAAGGGCTTGGCTTCTGGCTTCAGCGGTATTGTGTGTGTGATCACAGAGGTGTCAAAAGTTTTCAAATCTTCATAACTCCAGGCAATTGCTACAATATCTTCTTTTAACACCTTAATTATCTCATTTATGATCTCCTCAGGGCAGGTCTTGCCTATAAGGAGATTTCTTTCGGGGCCCGAATAAGCCAGATTAATAGATTCGTACTTCCCTCCTTCACTCTGCGTGGGCACTCTCTCCCGAGCCCGAGGATCAGAATCAAATATCCTTTCTAAGGCTACCATCCCCTTGGGGATGCTGTTACTCTTTAAGTTCATTACTCCTTCTGTATCACAACCTTCAGGGTCCCATTCTCCCTGATCTCTATCCGATTCATCTATGATCTGCCCTTCAAAGACATCTGAACTTGCCAAGAAGGCGAGTATGTGTTGGTCGTCCTCGAAGACCTGAAAATTCCGAACATTATCAGGGACTGTTGGGATTGAAACTAGCTCAACTGAAAATATTTTCAATTTGGAGTCTTGCATAGGCTCCAAAGTACTAGTAGTAACTGCCAAAGCATCTGCAATTTGATTTTGTTCCCTAGGAATCAAAATAATTCTGAAAGCGTCAAAATCCTCGATCAGATTCCAAACCCTATTTCTGTAAGCAGCCAATCTTTTATTATGGCAAGTATATTGGCTGCGAACCTGTTTGATAATGACTTCAGAGTCCCCCATCACCATAAGAGATGTGACCTTCTTCTGATGAGCAAACATTAAGCCCCTAGTAAGTGCTTCGTACTCTGCCACATTGTTTGTGCAACCAAACTGTAGCCTATAGGAAGCAAAGTAAGTCTTCCCCTTTGGATTGGTTAATTCCACCCTTGCTCCACTTCCTGATTTGGACTTAGATCCATCAAAATTTAGACTCCATAATTGATCTAGGGCTGGGATCTCTTTCTTTTTCTGGCCTACAGTCTTTTGCTTGGTAGAATTATATGGCGGCTCAGACTGGTGCTAATCATCAGTACTTGAAAGTAACTGGGGGCACTGTTCATCAGAAGATTCTCCTGAATTGAAAATTTGTTCAGGAAGTGATTCCTGAACCTCCCCTTGAGCTAGGTCATGATTTAGTACCTTTGTCACCAATGCCCTAGGCATTGGAAGTGTTTTCGGGGTAAGTGTAATTTGCAAAGACTGAGATTCCTTAGTCTCTAGTGGTAATTCAAAACACAGAACCTGAGTCTGCTTGAGTTGAGAAGATGATTCCCTTTGAGTAGAGCCGACTCTCGTAAGGATGGTTGCATCCTTTTCTTGAAATGGAAATTCATTAGTAGAGGCTTGAGGTTGACATTCACAAATTTCTTCTAGCCTGGAGACATGTTTTAAAATATCTACACAGGGTTGGCAAGTTAACTCAGAATGATTCTAGTAATTTACCCTACACCAGTTAGGAAGTAGGAGACTCCACATATCGACCTCCTCTCCCAGTACCAGCCTATCCTGTTGTAATTTCCTTGTTAGGACTTGCTGATTAACAGTAATCATTGGGTCATTTTGCTGTGAAAGGGGCGAGTCATCAGAATGAAGTACTGAAAAGGTCATGATTTCCTCCTGCTTGTAAACTCCTATCTCGGTTTCGAAATAGGCTACCTCATTAGGGGAATCATATTCAGTGATCATGTGTTTGAGCCTAGGCTCACTTTCAATTCTGATTTGGCTTGCTATTCCTTTCCAGGGCAGCCACATGTGTGAGAAATCCAAAGACAAATATCCACCTAGATTTTTCATCAGGTCTCTGCTCAAGAGCATACCATAGGTTTCTGGGATATCTGCGACTTGGATATCAACATAAGTTTGGATCCTTGGATCAGATCCAATTTGTACATGGATATTTTTAAGATCTCCTACCACATTAACTTCTGTTTTATCTAACTGGATAAAATTTTTATTTGTCTGGAGTGGGCTCAGACCTAAATTCCTACAAATGGAAAATGGCATGACATTCCCTGATGCCCCAGAATCCAACAGACAGTTATGTAAATTCTTTCCAAAAATTTGCAAACTTAGCAAGAAAGGTGGAGGACCAGTCTTACCTTTATAGAGAGTTGCATTCATCTCATTAGTAGGAGTCTCATTTTCTCTTCCTTTTGACCTATCTGCTTCCCCAAGGCTTTCAACAAGATTTCCTTTTGAGCCGGGCACCATTTCAAAATATCAAAGAAAGACATTGAAGTCTTTTTCCTCTGCATCTCTATAATGAAATCAAATTCTAAATCATTCCTAACTTGATATTTAGGAATTGAAGATGAATTACCTTTGTTCTAAGAATTTGATGGCCCCTTTGGTGGTGGTGGATTATTATCAGCATTCTAATTTGGTGGGACCATGTTATTAGGAGGGGTAGAGGTCGTGAATGGCCCTCAGTTTTGATTTCTAAGGAAATGGCCCCCCTTGGTTTGGAAGGCTTGGGCATCATACACATCTTCTACCGCTTCATTGTCTTCCTAGTTGGGAAATGGAAGTTCTTCCTCAAAGATATCATATGCCATGGTAGTATCCATTGATCCACCAGATTTTTTGGATGCACCCTAGAATGGAGCATCAGCTTGGGCTATCTAACCATCTATTCCATTTCTGGGCAATTTACCTCAGAATGGACTATCGTATCATGTAGTCTACACCAATTGGTCATAAGGTTGAGGTCTTCCATGTTAGTAGTGGGCGGCTTCTCGTCTCCCGCTTGATAATTGTGGGAAACTCCTCCATTATTAGGTCCAGTATTCCATGGCCTATTGTTGTTAGGCCTTTGATTGTATCCTCTATTCTGATTTTGATAGTTTTGATTAGAGGAGTTTTGGTTCTGGAAATTCCTATTGGTGTTCTGGTTGGTATTATAATTCTAACTAGGATTTTGGTTAGGATAACCACCCTGATTAGAATATCCTCCCTGATTCTGAAAACCTTGGTTCTGGTTCTGAGGGGGATTTTTTCTGAGTTGAGCCATGTTGTTAGACATCTGAGACAGTGTCTTTTTGAGAGTCTCCATCTTGTTGGTCAGTTGGAGAGTCTTTTCACTTTCTAAATTCTTCATAGCAAAAGATTGATTAATTGAACTTGATCCTCCACCTTGATTTTGGTAATTTTGATTTTGCTGGGAGGAATCCTTGGGACCATTATTAAAAACTGGCAAGGGAGGTGAACCTTGGAATTCAGACATGGGTCTGTATTGGGAATAGGACATCCCTAGGACCGTAATTAATAGAGGGGGTGGATTGGAAATTTGGTATCCTATAGGAGGGAGAACTCCCCCTAGACTCCTGGATTGTAGATTGATCTGTTGTTGCAACTGAATGGCGAGATGATATACCTTAGCCAAAGAGTCAGTTTCATTAGCATGATATGTCCTTTTCAAGAACAAGCCAATCAAAGGGTCCACAGCCCTTAAGTATGCCAAGATGGCGATGTTCTCAGCCACCAGGTAAGGATCCTGCAACCTTTGGTACATCCTTTGGAACCTGGTGTTGAATAGAGGCAGCAGTTCATGGTGTTATTTTCTTATAGTGGCAAACTGGTGGTAAAGGATAGCAGGGTCTACATAAACCCTGAACTGATTAATAAAGGCGTTCTCTAAATCTGTCCAACTTAGAACCGACCCTTGGGGTAAGTTCAGGTACCAATTTTATGCCATGTCTCCCAATGAATAGGGGAATAATCTGTACACAACGTCCTGATGAGCCACCTGAGCACGGGTACATGCATCTTTAAATGCCTGTATGTGCTCCTCGACACTTCTTGACTCCCCATGCATGTACTTAGGACAAAACCTCTCTGGGTTCTTTGGGAGGTCGTGTATACCTCCAGGGATAGTCCCTAATGGTGAAGGGTTATTAATAAAGTAAGCAATAGGTCTTGGCAGTGATACAGGTTGAGTAGGTTGTGGGATGGATGAAAGTGGCCGGTGAGGTGGTGTAGGTGGATTTGGTGGAAACCCAGGTGGGGTGAGCGGTGGTGATAAAGGTTGGATCAAGATTCTATGAGCCCGGGGCCTATGCACAATAGGGGTTTGGAGTTCAACAAGTGGTTCAAGATTTTGAGAAGATCTAAGAACTCTCTCGTACCTATCTGGTGAAAATGACCCAATGCGAGCCAACCTGTTCTTCAGGCCCTCCTAGCGCTAGATCTGTTGATGGTCAAAATAGCACAACAACATTAAACAAAATATTACTATTCTATTTCTCCTAAAAGAGAAAGATAACACATGGAGATCTAACTCCCAAGGTCCTGGTAATTGGTTCTCAATTATGCTGATTTCACTCAGTGGTTGATATAACTGTAATGTTCAAGGGGCCTTTGTTGGTAACAAAGAAAAATAATGCATAGCATCACGTAGTCTACGTTTGGGTGGTTTTAAATAAAAGAAAAATATGAAACAAAGCTTTAAATCAAAGAAATGTGAGTAAAATTCTTACACATCCAGACATGCATATTAATAATGAGTGTTTATTCCAACTAACCACAACTATAGCAAGATGCAATCCATAGAATAAACTATGCTACTACATACATCCATAATGCTAATTCAAATACCATCAATAATCACCAAACTTACTTCAAACAAATCACCCACTTATCATCCAAAACACAAATCAAATGAATACAATAACAATTTAATTCACAGATAATTCAATGATATGATCTTGAATCCATTTCCTTCTATTAACTTTCATCAAATAAGGAACAATTAAGCACAGCAAAATCACTGGCGTATGGATTGATCATGTACCATTAACCTTATCAAAATGGATCCAAACTTTGAAAATAATGACATGAAAACGTATGAAAACTGTAAAATAATCAAGCCTTTTTACTGAACCTTTTAAAGTATCTTTCTAAAACATTGAAATCCTATATCTAGTTTCTATCTTCTATCATTAGGTGGCTGATCTTTCTTCCATTAGACAACCTTTACAAAGTAGATTCTAAAAATACATATAGGGTGCCACATGCACGAATTTCTCAATTATCAATCAAGATCCACAATTCATGGAGTTGAAACTGAGCACAGAAGTAGACTCAAGAACCTGTGTTTTCAAGGTTGATCACTTTGTTGTACAAAAAAGGAAATATGATACCCCAAGAAGGAAGTGAAACCCACGGATCGGACTCAAAGTTGAACTTACGCCAAAATCCACAAAAAGAGGAGAAGAGCAAATGGAGTATGACGCAAAGAGTCAGTCACTTTTGCACTGAATGCTCAAGGATGTACTCATCATAACTAGAGAATATCTGTTGAAGAGTACTTAAATCCGGCCCATCCAACCAATCACCTTCAAATTTAATTCTTTCAAATTCTGTAGAAACCAACTTTTGCATCTCCTTTAACTTAATTAGCTCCTTTCTAGCAATTCTTACCTCCTCTCGGATATCCATAAATTGATCCAACAATAAATTCTCCCCATCATCTCCCTTTTGCATAATCTCCTCAAACCTACTCCTCCATCTCTCCCTTAGTTTATCCAATGACATGCCTTATTTATTGGAGGAATATAAGTTGATTAAAATAGCTACAACCACCTCTAACTCAATCATCTATTGATTCAAGTCTTTACTCATTTCTCATACTTCTTCTTGATGTCCATGCATAGCCCTAGACTTGTATCTTATGATGCTTACAATCTTTTCCACAAAATCTTCATTACCAAGCTCAAGAATTGAATATTCTATCAAGGTGGATTTGGGCACTTTGCTGACGTCTTCAATCCTTTTAACATATTCCTTATATTCATCATCCTGCTTGTCTAAATCCTTAGCCCGCTGGTCTAGATCTTCTGCTAATTCAAGAGCAGCTTTATGAATCTTAGAACCCTCAACAAGAACATCATCAACCCCCTGGTTGAGCTTATCCAACCACTTATCCATCATCCCTACTTTTCCTTTCATTTGAATCAAATCATCTACTTCCCTTTTTGTTAACAAAACTGGGGATTCAGGAAGAGCAACTTGTTGAGAAATGGGACTTGAAACATCTTTCAAGAAACCATGGAGCTGATCCAATTGAGCCTTAAGCTCATCCTTTCTTTGCTTATCTTTAATCATCCGGGATTTTGTTGAAGAGGCCACAATGTCAATCAGAAACTCATACTGGTTTCTCACTTAGAACTTACGATTCCAGCACTTCAATTGATAATCAGGTGATTTTCCTTATCATCGCGGTTCTTCTCATTCACCGAGTGTACATTCTGGCTTGGCCAGTGGCTCCGACAGGTGAGCCCTAGTAGAGTGAAGAGACGGGCCTATTCTTGGGTTTCCTCTTTTCCCAATTTTGTTTCATCATTTCTTCCCCAATTCAGCGGTTGTGGTTGGTCAGCATTTCTCTCTAAGTCGTTTTAACCAAGTATTGGGCAATAGGATTAGTGGCGGTGAAGAAAGAGCGATGAAGTGGAAGACAAAGAGCTCTGACAGTATGAAATTGCTTGGTTGAATCCTTCTTGCACACATTTGTTAATCCACTTTGCTCACTCTTTTCTGCTTCCTCTTTATCCTTTGATCTTCACGACCTCAGCCTCCGGCTGTTCCTCTTCTCTTTCTTCAGCATTTGATCTTTGTGCTTGATATTCCCATTGCTAACATCCATGGACTTCATGTTCAGCAATCTCAACAGCCTCTCTTTCCCTTTTCAAACGCTCTTGCTCTTCCTTTTTCCTATAAGCCTCTTCTTGTGCTTTGAGCTTAGCTTCAATAGCTTCTTTTTCTCTTCTTTGTTGGGCCTTTTCTTCTTTAAGGTCATGAATTTTCTATTGAAACATCAACCTATCTCTTTCTTCTTGAATTTTGAGATCTTGCTCCTTTTGTTGTTGTTGAACCAATTTTATTCCAGCATACGACCCAGCATCATGACTCCTTGTACCAATTCAGATTGTGCATTGGCCTCCTCCTCCTATTGCTTAGCTGATACCTTAGCTTGTGCCTTAGCATCCTCTTCCTGTTGCTTAGCTGATGCCTCAGTTTGTGCCTTAGCATCAACTTCTCTTTTTTCCTCTTCAAAGAGTTTCCATTGATCTTCCTCAGTCAATACATGCTCAGTCCCTGCATCATCTATCATATCAAAAGATGTTAATGTCGGATGCTCTTTATCAGATGCAGTCTTTTCTGAATCTGTTTCTATATTATGTATCTCAATTTGACCCTCCATTTTCTTTAAAACTTCTTCTTCACTATGGAGAGCTCCCTTTGGTGATTCTTGGCCCAATTCTTATGCATCAGAGGGCTGAGTAGGTGCTTCCACTATAGTAGATGCAGAAACACCCACCTCCGCAGTTGTTTCATCTTCCTGTACCTCTGGAAAATCTTGAGGAACCACCTCCTCACCTTGTGCACTAGAAGGCATAAACTCTAAAGGATCCTTAGGTTCCATCCTTCTCTTTTCCCTTTTATATCCTTGGGTGGTACTTGCAGCCTTCCTCTTCTTGGACAATGTAGCCTCAGCCTGATTAGTCCTCAAACTCACCCATTGAATACTCCTGTCTAGCACCGGTCTTGCAATCTGCTTTATGTCGATTGTCTCCTCAACATTCCAATCTATTGGATCAAGATCTTTAGTACCAATCTTGCCTGCATCATACTTGGGATCCAGAACAATCCCATCATCAGACAATGCTTTTGGAATGTCTTCCTTTATCCCAAACTCAACCATAAGTGGGATAGGTATCCTTTCATAATTCTTCTTCCTAAGATCATACTCATCTTGCAAGTCCTCCCAAAAATCCTCCAATAGATTAAAATGCTTCTCAAAGACACTAGGAAGCAAAGCCCTCATCTTATGTTTGGGGTGATAGTATTTCTTGGCCGTGTACAAGCCCAACTTCAAATAAACTAACTCATCACAAACAATCTTAGCTGCCTGAATGTGTGGACAGCAAAAGGCCCCTAGCTTCATTGGAAACTTATGGCACCCAGTCTTGTGCTTGTTGCTAAACTGGAAATTCACAGCCAAGGCTTAATAAATAAACTCCATTAAAATGATCCTATCACCACAACATCTAGGTAGAAAATGGGGGTGACCATCAAAGCTTGCTAACCTAAAATAGGTGAATGTGGGGTACTGGATAAACCAATGTCCCCATTCATTCACAAAAGCCATTGCCTCCCTACTAAGCCTATACCCTGCATCCCCATTAAGCTTGCTAATAATGACATAAAGAAAGGCATCATTAACCCTTCTATAATGTTGCTTTGATGCCTACAAGGTGAGCTGGTTATAATACTCCCACACTTTCTTTTGTCCTTGGGCTTCCCCCAATATACCTACTGTTTGAAGTCCAGGAAAAATTCCCACACGGGTAGCTGCATAAACTACATAGGAGGTCATAAAGAAACGCTTGGTTTCTCTCACTTTTATCATCTAATTGTGAATGTTGTCTGATACTATCATAGACCAGTCAAATTGTTTCCTCCCATCCAAAATAGTTTGAATGAAAGGAAACATCCATTCTTTAAATAGCGAAGCATCCCTTTTACCAAACACCCTAGAGAGGAACATGATTATATCTCCAATTTCTTTACTAAATTCCACCCTCTTAGGCTGGTCTAGAAGCTTGGTCAGAGACTTCTTCTCTACCCTCATCCAAGTCTTATTCATATGAAATCTATTCCTCTCCTTGTTATCATTGTAAAGCTTCAGAGCCTCTGCCTCGTTTAATTGTTTAGGATTCTTGCGACTAGGTATATGAAATAGGAATTTGATCATTTGAGGCATGAAGTCAATAATGACATTACCCTTTACATCCACACACTGCCTAGTAGCAGGGTTGTATGCTCTAGCTACTGCAAGAATCAACACCAGACATTGGATAGATAGAGGGAAGAGTGCCACATGTGCCAACCCGGAATGAACAATCCTTTTTGTCCTTCTTGTGACCTACTCCTCAGTGAATGTCTCCTCATGCAATTCCTCATAGTTAAAAAGACCCAAATTGGTGTCGGTAATATCAGTCCAGTCGGAGTCAATTTTGCTAGCTGTGAGGACGGCCTCCCTATGCTTACACCTCAAGGTATATGGGAGCTATTCCACTTTGATCTTCTTTGGCCTAACTCCTTGCCATGAAGTTTCACCTGGCTGGCTCCTTTGAGAGGCCTCATTTGATGCTCTCGACATTTCTTAATACCTACATCAATTCCCTATATTAGATGAACAAAGCATCTAAATTAGTCAATCATATAATCACTACTCCATCCTCCTAAGATAACATTTACTTGTTCAAACTATGCCTTTATCGGAGGTGGAACTGTAGAAGTATTAGGCATAGATAATGTTTCTTACATGTGGCAGAGCTGGGATCGAAACTGGAACAGAACCAAAACATGGTCGGAGGTGGGACGAGAATGAGAATCGGACCATAAACAAAATTTAGCTACCAAGTTCAACTTCCTCTTTGGATCCGCTTTCGGCTAGAGTAAAGATAGCCATCGTAATAATGAATGGGAGTGGAATAATTGCAACAAATGAAGAGTATTCAAAACAAGGCGGTCATATGAACCCTAAACCCTAGGTCACATGGGCCCCAAAGGAAACTAGAAATAGCTCAGCTTAACCATAACAATTCCTGCGTACAAAAGTCATTAAAACCATGAAAAAGGGTTATATTGGAAAACCCT
>VDFB02227620.1:0-28357 GCA_007258455.2 Sequoia sempervirens
TGTTGTTTACCTTAGCCAATGGGATGACCTTTTACCCTTAATACATCCTGAACTTATTGACTAGGAACCAACTAAACCTATCAATGTACCTATCTTTGTGAATGATAATGTTATCATTAATTTCCTTTGTTGTGACAAACCTGACACAAGTTCTAATCATAAATCTCATAATGATGCTTTGAGTCAGGAGGGTGTCAAATCTTCTAGTTGCAAAATTGAAAACAAGAATAATTGATCTAATGGTGAAAACCATTTAATGGCAACACTAGATCTCGAAAAAAGTAAAAATAAAGAACACATTTGATGGTGAAAACCTCTCTAAGGCACCAAAATATGGGAGATTTGACACCCTTCCAAAACACTATCATGAAATCTCATCAGTATTGGTGGATCCTACACAGTCTATCAATCTTGGCACAACAAAAAATGAAAAAACTTTACATATGGTAGCATCTATGACTAAACAAGAAAATCCTAAATTCACCAAGTTCTTTGAGGGAAGACACATTAAATTTGCTTGGTCTTACTGAGATATGCCAGGTTTAGACCCAGATCTTCTAATGCATCATTTATCTCTACCAGTTGGAATAAAACCTGTGAAGGAAAAACTAAGGAAAATGCATCTGCATATCACCTTGTTGGTAAAAGAAGAATTGAAGAAGTTGTTAAATGCCAGATTCATTAAATCTATTGATTATGCTGAGTGGATTTCTAATATTGTACTTGTTTCTAAACTAGATGGTAGTATCAGAATATGTACTGACTTTAGAGATCTCAACAAGGCATGCCCAAAGGACAATTTTCCTTTGTCGAACATTGACATTATTGTAGACTTAACAGTAAGACACACCATGTTATCACTAATGGATGGATTTTTAGGTTACAACCAAATCAAGATAGTACCAGAAGATCAAGAGAAAACAACATTCACATGTCCATGGGGAACATTCTGATGGAACGTCATGCCCTTTGGTTTGAAAAATGAAAGAGCTACATATCAGTAAGCAATGACCACCATTTTCCATGACATGATGCATACCTTTATGGAAGATTACGTGGATGATATATTAACAAAGTTATATACTAGAGAAGGAAATCTAGAGATCCTAGATAAAATATTCACTAGATTAGAGAAGTTCAATGTCAGATTAAATTCTAAGAAATATGTTTTCGGTGTTACATCAACAAAACTTCTAGGATACATAGTGTAAGTGGAAGAATGGGATAAACACTCTAAACATGCTTCTACACTTCTAAATAGGACATTGCATCTAAGATTTGAAGAAATTAAACTAATTTAAACTAGAAATCTTCAGAAATTTATCCTATTGCTCTCTAACTCTAAAGGATCTCTCTAATTTATTTTTCTCTCAGATTTAGAAGCTAATTAAACTGTTGAAATGACATTTAGAGAATGAGAAATGAACTAATTCTATTTCCTATGTGATTAAATATGCAAATCTATTGTAATGGCAGCCATGACTGCAAATGCTGGATGCTTGATTGCTGCTTGATGGATGCTGGATGAATGCTTGAATGCTTGAATGCTTGGAAAACCTGCAGAGTAAGATTACACAAATTGGGATCCATTTCCTGTAGCCAAAGAGTTGTATTTATAGCTTTCACGGTAGCACATTTGCACAGGGATACGGGATAAGGGGCTGTGATTCAATCTGAAGAATTGAATGGCATGGGATGAGAAGATGGAGCTGATCATGGAGGATTGTTCCTCCCCATGAAAACACCAGGCAAGAAGAGAGGGAGGATTGATGGAAGAAGATTGAGAGGACTTCCTGCAAGTTTGTCCCCAAAGCTCTTCCCGTGAATGGAAGTTGCATTAATTAGATTTAAAAAATCTAATTTTATTGGTGAGTGAATAGTGTAAATGATTTATGCATAAATTAAATATTTTTAGTTTATTTAATTTTAGCAAAAGAGGAATAAATAATTTAATAAATCAAACTATAGGATTTGTTTATTAAATTAAAATATTTGGAAAGTGATAATTAAATAAAAGATTTTTAGAATATCTTTATTTAATTAAGAAGAAATGTGATGAGGTAATTAAATAACACAAATTATTTAAGTTGTGTATTTAATTTTCAAGATATAAATATAAAAGAAGCAATAATGATAATAATTAAATAAAACAAGGTTTTTAATTTCGTTTATTTAATTAGGAGAGAAAATAGAAGAATTAATAATGAACTTAATATAAATAAATATTTCTATTTATTTATTAAGTAGATGAATTTAAGATTAATTAATCAAATAAGTCATTTAATTAATCGGATTCTCCGGACCATTTTTAGGTGTCTACATTTTGCCCCTCTTTGAAGTGATGGGTTTACACATTGCTTCAAAGAAAATTTTGCCTCAGCTGCCAGTATTGATGAAAAGTTTGAAATATGCCCCAGATTTGCCCCAAGTGTTGGATTTTGGAATGATAGTGATATATGCCCCCACGGGAGATAAATTGATAAATTTTGGATTTTTATGATTTTTTTAAATTTTTTGAATTTTTATGATGATTTGATGATGTATTGGTGAAGAAACAATTTATCTCTCAACAAAATTGTCCAAAAATGCCCCTGTGATAGATAAGAATTAATTCCTCAGAGGGAAAAATAAATAAATCCCCTGAAAATCCCACAAAAATAACCTATAAATGCTCAAAAGGTCATTTTCAAAAGTCATTTATGCATTTGACTTTGACAATCTTGTGATAGAGACCCTCAGAGTGCTAGAGCTTCAGGATGTCGATCCCTTTCCACACCCACCAACTCGAGCGTGTGCGACGTCACCAGCATCCGGCCGACTATGGACCTCCAGTATGTACCCCAAATTCTCCTCGTAATTTGCGCCCGTACTTTTCATGTCATTTTTGCACGTTTTTATCTTTTTAGCACGCGGCAGACGCGGTTTAGCGCATCGGTGATCTGTTGTAGCGCGCCCGTCGAAATCTGTAGTGCGTCCATAGTTTAGTGTAGCGCGTCATAGTTTTAGCGCGCAGGGTCAAATCTGTAGCGCGTCCGTGGGATTTTATAGCGCGCTGGGTTGTTTTTACAGCACGTCAATAGGATTTTGTAGCGCGCCAGATTTTTTAGCGCTCGAGGTTGATTTTGTAGCGCTTCAATAAGTTTTTGTAGTGCTTGGAGGTATAGATTGATGAAAATTGTGCATTTTGATTTTCGTCGATTTGTTGTTCATTCCATCTATTTTAGTTTGATCTTGACTAAAATATATGGTAAACGATCTCATCATGAGTGAGATCTATTGATTTGATAATAATTACCCTCATGATAGGCGAGGAATAATTTAGAATGTCTGAAGGAATGAACTTGATTGATAGATGAAGGTTCCTTCTTGATAAATTGATCGTTTGATAGGTAAAGCACAATTTTTGAAAATTTGATGATCTCCTGATGTTTGATATTTTGATTAACATGTTCTGTTTGTATGATAATAGGAGCATTTAGATGTTATCCAGGTGCGAGAGCAGTTCCCTTGGCCTTTTGATATGATACCGCGACTTTCACCTGATGAGAGACAACATATTACCGCTTGCGGTTTAGCGACATTACTGGATATGCCCCATATTAGACTTAATAGGGGTCTGTTGACAGCCTTAGCGGAGCGGTGGCATAGTGACCACAACACCTTCCACTTACCTACTGGCGAGATGACTGTGACGCCAGAGGATGTATGGCATATTCTTCGCATTCCTTTTGTTGGAGAGATTGTAGTGTATGATTCAGAGGAGGTTGGTGGGGTAGAGGCTATGCAAAGAGTCTTTCAGGATCCCCATGTTGCGGGAGAGTGGATTCCATGGGTAGAGATGCATGATTCATATGCTCCACTTCCTTCAGTTTTGGCCGGCTTTATTGGTGGATTCCTTTGTCCTGATAAGAGGTCAAAGGGTCTATCTCGGATGAATTAGAGGTTTTAGAGAGGCATGGTGAATTTACTTACAGGGGGATGAAGTCAGCTTAGACTTCATGTGCATGCCTTTCGACTCTATCATGATTTGCATTGGATGCGTTGTACCGGCGGCGGCGATTTATGGGAATACCGCTTCTCAGTATGGGCATGGGAGCATATTTAGTTACCGTCTACGTCGCGGTGTTAGCGAAGACCGATGGCGAGAACCCTATGTGTTTAGATTCGGCGGAGAAAGCCTACCCGGTATATATTCGGGTAAGCTGAATGTGGGCGGATTATTGATGATGTGGAGACGGTGACCTGGCGTCCGTATTTAGACTGTGATGACTGGGATGATTATGATATTGAGTTGGGGTTCTTGGCCGATTCGATGTACTTGATCGGGAAGAGCCCCAAGATCTTGGAGCGATTTCTATTTCATCGTGTGTACAGACAGTATGGTATTGTGCAGTGCATGCCACAGGGAGTAGCACATTACGGACGTCGACGAATAGATGTCAGTGATTGGGGTCCTAGTTTGTCTTATGGGGCACTTGTTGAGGGTTATCGTGCTTTACAGCCATCAGCATGGGATATGCGACGAGATATTGTCGAGGCACCTATTACTCCTGAGTATGGACAGTTTCTGGCTCTGCACCCTCCTCCATGTATTACTATTCCAGATGAGCCAGTACTAGCACCAGCACCAGCAGCACCAGCAGTAGTGGGTGGTCAGGTTGGTCAGTGACAGGGGAGAGAGGAGGATGTAGATGTGGATGTGGAGAGCAGCTCAGAGATTGACAGTGATGAGAGCAGTGGGGATAGTAGTGATGGTAGTAGAGATGATGATGGCAGAGATGGGGGGAGATCGAGCGTAGCGGGTACTTTAGAGCCATCTTCTAGTGCGCCTTGTAAGAGGCAGGCTATTGCTTCCTCGTCGGCAGATCAATCAGAGATTGCAGGTTTACAGGTGTAGGTTCAGACCTTACAGGGACAGCTAGCACAGGTGCAAGGATTACTAGCACAGACACAGGCTCAGATGCAGGCACAGCTAGCTACTGCACAGACACAGATTACCTCTCTAATTGGTGAGAGAGATGGGGCCCTATAGGCAGCAGCAACTGCACAGGCTCAGCTAGCAGGTGTACAAGCACAGTTGACCACTGCTCAGGCACAGATCACAGCCTTGACTGCAGAGCGAGACACTATCCGATGGGCAGCAGAGACAACACAAGCTATTGCAGAGAGATTGCAGAGAGTGGCAGATGGGACCTCTGTGGTAGATTACATGCGAGAGGCCATGCGAGCAGGTGCCGAGATTGAGTTTTATAGGAGCCGTTACCATGAGCTTTGCCCCCCAGAGCAGAGAGTCAGTTATGCCCATTCCCGCTCAGAGAGGACTCGTTCGAGGACAGTGAGCAAAGGTGCGACACAGCCTCTTCTGAGAGATCCGAGAGATCTTGGGACATCTGGTGGTGGTACTGATACTGGCACGAGGCCTACTCCTTTTGGTGGGAGCACCACTTGAGATCTTTTGTATACCTTTTTTGAGAGATATATACAGCCATTTTTGACATGATGTTATTTTCATTCTTTTTCGACGTCATTGTATACTTGACACTTGATGAGATATATATGTACAGTAGTTCGATTGATCCATGATATGTTTTACATGGTTTATGTGATGGATGCATTGATCTTATGATGTGTTCTACATGATTGATGTGATGGATGCATTTTAATTTCTATGTTTTTATGATGATTTATTTTACTAGTTTGTATGGATGCATAAATAATGATGTGATATGATATTGATGATGTATTTCTTTTCTTAATGAGATGCAAATGTATGATAGATAAAATGTGATGTAATGTATGATATATGAATGAAAGGTAATGTATGATGTATCTAAATGTAAATGAATGATATACGAATGAAATGCAATGTATGATGAAAATGTATCGATGTATGAATAAAGTGTAATGATGTATGATGAAATGTAATGATGTATGATGAAAATATAATGTATAATAGATAAATGAGGTGTAAATGAAACGATAATGGATAAAATATAGTATATAATGATACGTGAATGAATGATGTATATGAAAAATGAGATGTAATGAAATGATATATATAATGAATGATGTAAATGCAATGAAGTATAAATGAATGATGTAAGGATGAAATGTAATGTATGATGAATAGTATGAAATGCACAATGAAATTATAAATGAATGATGTAAGGATGAAATGTAATGTATGATGAAAATGTAATGTATAATGATATATGATGAAAATGTAGTATGTATTATATGATGTCCTCTATATGTATGCAATGAATGATGATTTTGCAACTACATGATAATGACAATGTGATGAGACGTAAATGCATGATGTAACATAACGTGTATATGATGCCACGAAATGAGATGTTTATTGTGAAATTTATGATGAGATGAAGAAATGATTTTATATGCATGTCATTATGAAAATTGTATGTGTCAAGTATACTCAATCTGTAATAAGAAAAGATAACATTCTTTGCAAATGAACCCTTGTAACTTGTGCAACCAATACTCTGCAGATGTATTATTATGAATGTAATCTATGTTTACCATGAAAACCTATTTTATCAATGCAAACCTAAGTGTCATTTCAACAATCTTTTTATTTTGCTTGGTATCAACACTAAGCTTTTAAAATGTTGAAAGCGCATACAAGCATCAATGATATGAGATAGACCAATGATGACCTGAGTATTTCTTTCATGATTTTTGATATTGCAAGCGAACACAAGCATCATGGTATAAGATAGACCAATGATGACACGAGCATTTCTTGCATTAGCAGACAAAATTAATCATTTTTCTTAAGTGAATTAAAGTCATCATCCATGATGCTTGGTGACACTTCACAGGCAATTCACAAAATAATAATGACTAACTCTCAAACAGCAAATAAAAGAAAAGATTATCAAATATGATTTCTCCTTCCCTTGCTTCTCTAGTTCAATGCATCATCGAAGGTAGCTCTAAAATGATAAGCAAATGATAAAATCAAAAACACAACAATTCAAATTCTACTTAATGTATTTTCAAATCATTATTTAGATTAGATCATCAATGTTGAAATGTGTGTGTTGATGTTTGCATGATATTCTCAGATGTTCGACCAAATGATGTAACCTAAAGACCTATCCTAGGGGTCTCGGGGACTGATCAAAGATTAGTCTTGCCTACGTTATACATGTCACGAGGGAACCCACGCATTGATTTTGTTGTATGAAATCCATTTTATTGCGATGTAGACTCCATTTTCATGTTTTTGATTTTTTTTTGAAGATGTTTTGTGAAGATTTTTCTGATTTTTCTGATGTTTTGGATTTTGATGGATTTTCGATTTTTTTGGATTTTCTGATGTTTTTGGATTTTTTTTTTTTTAAGTATCGTCACTTAGTGTTGTCATGTTTGACTGCCTTTTCATTTAAGCTGAAAGTCCATTGTACCAAATAACACTAGGATGTTGCCCCCAAACCAGGGTAAAACATGATATCCTTGCTATGACATGGATGATGATAGTGATTATCTCAAATGATAGATGGAAATGATTTGAAAGGAAACAGTCGTAACAAAACTGTACCTAATAGATGGAAGAGTTGGTAAAAATCACAAGTAGCGCCTGTTTGCCAGGTTTTCATCACTTGTTTTTATTGTGTCCTTTTTCTTTTTCTTTTGTATTTATTTATTTATTATTATTCTTTTTTTTTTTTTTGTTTGTTTTCCTGTTTTTCCGTCATCATGACGCCTGTTTGCTAGGTTTTCATCAAGACAACTTTATTGACCGTGCACTAGGTTTCCTCAAGTGTAGAATCGCCTGAGATGAATGCTATTCATGGGTTCCTCCAACATGTCTCCTTCTGGTGTAGACATCCGGTATGCTCCTGATCCATAGACTGATATGATGACATAAGGCCCTATCCAGTTAGTTTCAAACTTGCCCTTCTTTTCTCTGTCTGCTTGATTTCTAGGGTTTTCCCGTAGGACCAAGTCTCCGATCTGGAAGACTCTAGGCTTAACCCTCTAATTATAGTTCCTAGACATCCTTTGTTGATAGGCTGTCAAATGATTGACAGCTTGTTGTCGACGTTCATCAAGTAGCTCTAATTCTTGAAGTCTAGAGATCCTATAATCTTCATCTGAAATGAGTCCCTTTAGTGAAACTTGAAGGGATGGAATTTCTACCTTGATAGGTAATATTGCCTATGATCCATAGACAAGAGAATATGGTGTAGCTCATGTTGGTGTTCTTATGCTAGTCCTATAAGCCCAAAGAGTAGGGTTAAGCTGAATGTGCCAATCATGTCCTACCTCATTTACAATTTTCTTGAGAATCTTGAAGATTGTTTTGTTTGAAGCTTCAGCCTGTCCATTACCTTGAGGGTAATACGGGGTTGAAAAGCGATGTTGAATGTGGAACTTTTCACACAACTCTTGGACGTCTTGGTTCTTAAAAGGCCTGCCATTATCTGTGATGATTGACTGGGGTATCCCATATCTACAAATGAGATAATTTAGTATGAAAGATGATATTTGCTTCCCAGTGATTGTGGTTAAGGGAACCGCCTCCACCCATTTTGTAAAATATTATGTTGTTGTGATAATGAACTTGTGTCCATTAGATGAAGATGGGTTTATTTTCCCTACCAATTCCAATCCCCACTGACAGAAAGGCCATGTAGTTGAATATGGATGGAGCTCCTGTGCTGGTGCATGTATAAGGTTGCCATGAATTTGACATTTCTGGCATCTCTTAACAAACTGGTAAGATTCTTGCTCCATGTGTGGCCAGTAATACCCTAAACGAAGGAGTTTCTTGGCTAAAGATAATCCACTTGAATGTGTACCACAAATTCCTTCATGGACCTCATGTAAAGCAGAAGCAGATTCGTTATGTTCTAAACAACATAAAAGAGTACCATTTAGGACTCGATGGTAAAGGGTGTCAGCAATAATGGTATGTTTTGTGGATTGGCGTATGAAGTTGCGCTTTTGGTTGCGAGAAAGATCTGGGGGTAAGATATTATCTTTTAGATAATTATAAATGTCTCCATAAATGGAAGATGGAGTACTATCCAAAAGGCTTATGGTTTGGGATTTGGGATTTGTGTAAGCAGGGTTTGACACTTGTTCCACAATAAATCAATAACAATCTTGTGTTTCAGGCATTTGTAGAAGAGATGCTATTGTGGCCATGGCATCTGCTGCTTTATTCTCTGATCTTGGTATCTGCTCAAATTTGATATCTATGAAGTATTTCTTTAGATCATCTACCAGTCTTTTGTATAAGATCAGTGTATCATCCTTGGTTTGGTAATCATTGTTGACTTGATAGATGATTAACTAGGAGTCTCCATACACCTGTAGTTCTGTGATTTTCCAGTCAATAGCCACTTTAATTCCAAGGATCAAAGCTTCATATTCTGCCACATTGTTAGTGCAACCGAAGGTAAGCCTGTAAGATCGTGGAATTGTGTGCCCAAGAGGTGTGACAAATAAAATTCCTGCCCCTGATCCATGTTTTGTGTAGGATCCATCGAAGTAGAGTTGCCATGGTTGCGTTGTAATATTGAGGATATCTGCATCAGGAAATTCCATGGTCATAGGATGCTAGTCTGATAATGGAGCTTCTGCTAATTGGTCGGCAATGACTTGTCCTTTGATAGCTCGCCTTTCAACATACTGAATGTCAAACTCACTGAGGAGCATGACCCACTTTGCCAACCTTCCTGTTAAAGCTGCTTTTCTCAGTAAATATTTGAGGGGATCAATTTTTGCAACGAGCTTGACAGTGTGAGTGAGCATATAGTGTCGCAATTTTTGTGTTGCAAATACTACTGCTAAGCATGATTTTTCAATGAAGGTGTAGTTTACTTCATGTCCATTGAGTGTCCTGCTGATATAGTATATTGCCTGTTCCTTCCCTTCTCTATCTTCTTGTGCTAGCAAGGCTCCTAAAGAGATATCTGTTGTTGTAGTATATAGCAATAATGGCTTGTCTTCACTGGGTGGCACCAAGATTGGTGGTGTCATCAAATAATGCTTGATTTGATTGAAAGTACTCTTACACTATTCATCCCATTTAAAAGACACATTTTTATGCAAAAGATGGTTGAATGGATGACACCGATCTGCTAGTTGAGAGATGAATCTTCTGATGGACTGTAGTCGGCCTTGTAGAGATCTCAATGTGCTGATATTCTTAGGAGGTGGCATTTCCATAATGGCTTTAACTTTTGTTGGATCTACTTCAACTCCTTTTGTAGAAACTATGTATCCAAGGAGTTTTGCTGATGTTACTCCAAAGGCACATTTCTTGGGATTTAATCTGACTTTAAATTTCTCCAATCTGTCAAATATTTTTCCTAGTATCTCAAGATGTCCTTCTCTGGTGTAAGATTTGGCTAAGATGTCATCCACATAGTCCTCCATGAAGGTGTGCATCATGTCATGGAAGATTATTGTCATAGCTCGATGGTATGTAGCTCCTGCATTCTTTAACCCGAAAGGCATGACGTTCCAGCAAAAGGTGCCCCATGGACATGTAAATGCTGTCTTTTCTTGGTCTTCAGGAGTTATTTTGATTTGATTGTATCCTAAAAATCCATCCATGAGTGATAGCATGTGATGGCTAGCTGTGAGATCTACAATCATGTCAATGTTTGGCAAAGGAAAATCATCCTTTGGACATGCTTTATTTAAATCCCTGAAATCAGTACATATTCTAATGGTGTGATATGGCTTTGAAACAAGTACAATGTTGGATATCCATTTCGCATAATCAATAGACCTGATAAATCCAACATCTAGTAGTTTCTTCAAATCATTTTTTACTAATAATGCAACATGTGGATGCATTTTTCTTAGCTTTTGTTTTACTGGTTTTGTGGCAGCTGGTAATGACAAGTGATGCATAATGAGATCTATATCTAAGCCTGGCATGTCAGAGTATGACCAAGCAAAATTGATGCATCTTTCTTCAAAGAATTTGATAAAATATGGTTTTTTTGTATCTGTCAGGGATGCTGCCAGGTGGAGTATTCTTGCTTTCTCTGCTGTGCCAATATCAATAGACTGTGTGGGTTCTATCAACACTGATGATCTTTCATGGTAATGTTGTGGGAGGATGTCAAGCCTTTCATCCTTTGGTGCCTCAATGAGGTTTTCACCATTGGATGCGTTCTTTGTTTTTACTATTTTAGGATCAAATACTGCCATAGATTGGTTTTCACCATTAGATCCATTTTTTATTTCCATATTTTTGCAACTGAAAGGCTTGGCACCCTCCTACCTAAAAGCATCATTAAAAGAAGTATTGTTAGACCAAGTATCAGATTTCTCACAGCAAAGGTAGTTAATAATAGCGGAGTCATTGTCAAAAATAAGGAGATTGATGGGGTGTTGGGGTTCCCATTCGATAAGCTCGAGATGCAGTAAAGGCAATGAATCATTAGATGGGTTGAGGTCAGCGATTGTGAAAGCTCGAATAAAAATGTCGTCCAGGTTGTTAATGGTAATGTCAAGGCCTACGAAGGTATTTTCTTCCACATCATTTATCTCAATTGATGTCTGTTCATCTTCACTTGAGTCATCAAAATTTTGTGTTTCAAAGATAATAGGATTAAAACTCGAGCTTTGACCCTCCTCACGTTTGGGGGTATACTTTTTGATGACGTCAATCTGAATATCTTCGTAGGAAACATCTGATAAGTTATCCCACTCATATTCATTTGAATCTATTTCAGAGTTATCTCTCATTTGCAGAATACGCTCCATAGTTTTATTGGTGATTTCTGCTCTTGCTTCTTCTGTGTATCCCAGTCTAGTTCTACCATTTTGCTGAATTGTGAGAACTTGGATCGGTTCCGTTACACTTTGTTTCCCTTGGTCAAGAGATCCTTGTTCTGTTGCATATCCTAGTCCAGTTTTATCCTTATGTTGGAGTGTGAGTGGCTGGATTGGTTCTGTTATGCCTTGTTTCCTTAACCCAAGAGGTCCATGTCCTGAATATCCCATCTTCTCTAGAATAGTTTTTCCCTTTCCATACTGATTTGTCTCTATGATATTACTTGTGGAAGTGGAAGCTTCCTCATCCCTATAAAGCCAATTTAGTAGGGCCTTATCTTCTGATTCTTCTTCTAAGTTCCCAGCTTTTACAAATCTGCCATCTAATACCGTTGTAGATTGTTCTGAATTTTGGGTGATTGTGGATGGCTGTCCATACGTTTGTAAGGAGGGTAACATTTGTGATAGATGAAATGAGTGTCCAACACCATATTCACTTATTCCTTCATCACTTATCTGTACTTCCTTGGTGAATTGATGTGAGAGTGGAGCCAATTGTTCTTCAACATTTGAAGGGTTAGATTGTGCTACCCTTATCTCTTGTGATTTTTGTTGTTTTGGAAGCCACTTGGATATGAAGCTTTGTTGTTGCTCACCATCTGATGTGCTAACTTCTCTATTGTGAGGTATCAATGTATCCTGAGATGTTTTCAATGTATGACAAGCTTGAGTGTCATTATAGTCTGCTGTGATTGTTACCTCCTATCCATTGACGGGAAATTTCAGGCATTGATGATAGGTGGAAGGCACTACTTGCATATCATGGATCCAAGGGCGTCCTAACAGTATGTTGTATGTCAGTTCCCTATCTAAGACCTAGCAAACCACTTTTTGGACAATAGGTCCCACTTGAATAGGTAATATGATCAACCCTTTAGAGGACCTTTCTTCTTCATCATATGCTTTGATTGTGATTTTTCATCTTGTATCAATGGCTTCATCTGAGTATCCTAGTGCACGAATCAGCTTTAAGGTACAAATATTTAAACCAGCCCCTCCATCTATCAGGACACGCTTTACACGGTGTTTATGGATGAGGACTTCAATGTGAAGGGCAGAATTATGTGGATGGGTGAGTGATACATCATCATGTTCGGAAAATGAAAGGCAATGAGGTGTAGATAGATGTCCCACCATAGCTTGGAATTGACATACATCCAAATTGTTAGGTACCGTGGTTGATACAAGAGCTTGTTCAAGAACCTCTTTGTGTGATGGGGAAATCTTTAAAAGTTCCAAGATGGATATTTGTGCCGGTATTTTCTGCAATTGATCGATGAGATTATATTGATTAGAGGGAGGATCCACAGATGGGGATGATATTGATGCTCCTTTCAATATAACTTTGATTGTGCCCTTGTTGTGGCATTAACTGGTTGGTACTCTTGTTTCCCTTTGAGTGTGATTATGTTAATTTGGTTTTCAGATTTGTCCATATGTTGTACCAAATTGGTAGATGTAATGTCCTTGTTCTGATTGATTTGATTGCATAACTCTTCATCCTCCTTGGCAGCAGAAAAACAAAGGATCGTTGTGTCATAAACATAACCGATGTTCTTACCTTTAGTGTTTGCGGAAGAGGATTCTCCCTTCTGATAATTGGGTAGAGGATTTTTGAATGTTGTATGATCTTTGTTTGTTTGGTGCCCCTCTACAAATACTTTCTTTTGATCTATGAGGTCTTGTACCGCATGTTTTAACTGCCAACAATTTTTAGTCATGTGGCCTTTATTTTGATGGTAGTGACAGTAATGTAAGTCATTCCACCATGATGGTTTGACTTGAGGATCCCAATTTCTAGCCTCTTGTACTTGAATGAGTT
The DNA here is from genome assembly GCA_007258455.2 of Sequoia sempervirens. NCBI lineage: Eukaryota > Viridiplantae > Streptophyta > Pinopsida > Cupressales > Cupressaceae > Sequoia > Sequoia sempervirens. The sequence continues at coordinate 13,649 of VDFB02227620.1, forward strand.
TTTCATCTAAAAGTTCTTTGAGGATTGATTCCAATGATTGTCCTAATGGCGTGAATTTTTGTTTATTGGATGGTCGTTGGAATGATTGGGTTTTTGTGTCTCCACTGTTTTGATTATTTCCTTGATCACTACCTTGTTTGACATTAAGACCATTGTTTTGTTTGTTTGTAGTGGTTGGCGTCAAGGTGAATACTGGTTTAGACGTGTGTGTATCAATCATGGTATCAGTATTCTTGTTCTTTTGCCAAAATCTTGGCTTTTCGTTGTTGTTGTTAGAGGAATTGTTATTGTTTGAACCTTCAATGAAGTGTTTGATCGTTCCTCTTTTGATTAGAGCCTCTTTGATTTTGAGCCCTTTTTCGATAACTTGTTCAAATGTAGATGGACATTGTAAGTCCAATCTGTAATTCATGTCATCTACTAAGTTATCAATGAACATCTCTATCTTCTCCTCTTCAGGAATAGATCTAGGGTATTTAGCAAATAGCCTTCTCCATCGTTGGAGAAAGGAAAGAAACTTTTCACCCTTTGCTTGTTTGGTGTTGTAGAGTTCTTTTAAGGTCACCCCATGTTGGATGTTGAATGAGAAGTGTGTTATGAACCTATTGATTAGTTCTTCAAAAGATTGAATCCCAAGTTCCAATTTAGAAAACCACTCCATGCAAGTGTTTCTTAAGCTTCTCGAAAATAATCGTAGCAAGTAAGAGTCCTCATGTGCGAACTCTATGCTCATGGCTCGAAATTCCCATACGTGATCAAATGGATCGGTTCTTCCATTGTATTTGTTGTACGTCAGGTATTCACAATACCGTGGAAATGGTATCATGTTAATGCTTGGATCGAATGGATAAGGGCAAATGTCTTGTAAGGAATATCTTTTTGTTGGCCCTTGTTGGATATTTTGGAACTGCAATTGTAATTGTTGGATTTATTTTGTCAAAGCATCTATTTGATTTGGATTTTCTATACTAGTTGAGTTAGGTGTGGTCATTTCTTTGAGTTGATTGACATCAAAGTCTTTAGGAAGCTTAGCACCCTTGTCAGCTAATAATAGAAGATACTTTTCCATATCTTGCTCTAACATCTTTTCCATAAATTTATGGAAATGAGGGTCTTGTTGAACTTTCTCAATTTCCTCTGTAGTTATTTCTTTCTCGTGTGAATTAGTGAGAGGATCAGTGTTGCTATATCATCCCCAAGGGTTTTCTTCAGCCATGGCTACTATTCTTTCGTTTTGTTCTTGTTGTTGTCTTTGATATGTTGATCGTGTAAAAATAGGCATACAAACTTTTTACTCTAGACTTTGATCTTGGATTTTTGATTGGAAAAGTGTCAAGGTTTTTGATTTAAAATTTGATTTAGTCGTGTCTAGTTTCGTGATGGAAGGATGATAAAAATCCTTGATAGGGAAACTTTGACAGAAAATCTCAGATTTGGTAATAAGGACACTTTGCAAGATGTTTCAAGATCTAGGTGTAATGGTAAAGTTTTTCTTTTGTATGACCCAAGTGTTTTGGACTGTAAAAAAAATGTTTTGGACTGATGAAAACCTTGTTATCGATATGGGAAAACTGACAAATTGTCCTACCAACTCTCTATTTTTCTGACTTTCTGGAGCGCTAAAACAAAGACCTAAAGCGCTAAAATAGAGACCAGACGCGCTGAAACAGAGACTCTACGCGCTGAAATAGAGACCGGACGCGCTAGCACAGAGACTGTACGCGCTGGAATAGAGACCTGACGCACTAGAATAGAGACCGGACGCGCTGGAACAGAGACCCAAAGCACTAAAACAAAGACTCTAAGCACTGGAACAGAGACTGGACACGCTGGAACAGAGACCTGACGCGCTGGAACAGAGACCGGAAGCGCTGGAACAGAGACCTGATGCGCAGGAACAGAGACCGGATGCACTGGAACAGAGACCCAAAGCGCTAAAATAGAACCATGAGGTGCTAAGACAGAACTATCTTATTCTATGAAACTCACTTGGTCTGGTATCGTATTGTATGGCTGGTTGTGGGATGTATTCTGGACGAATTCTTTGACTGTGATTGTGGTGTTGCCTAAGAGCCCTTCTTTGATAGAATGCTTGTGAATCTAAGGGAGCTACAGCATAGTCATCCGTATAACCTCTAGAGAAATCGTGATACCTATGAATAAAAGTCCTATGTTGGAGTAGAACTTTCCTGCTTTGATATAGAAATCATTTCTTTCTTAGAAGTTGTTTGTATGCAAGTGTTTTCTTTGGTTTTTTGATTCGTTTGACAAGAGATTTCTTGACAAACTTGGTGGATACCCAATCTCGAATCATGAGAATTCCACAAGTTTTTTGATTTTGATGATTTTTGTGATGATCTTATTTGAATTTAATGAGAGAAAACACAGCAAGCAAGAATAGAATGGTTGACTTTAAAATCCTAGAATCTAAACAGATAGTGTATGTTGTTAAGAATCAATGATTCTTCTTGATTTTCACTGGTTTATAACAGATAAGACACTTCAGATAGACTCACTCCTAGAGACAAAAGGTCATCGTTATATACTCGAACGACCCACAGCTTGGAATTGCGTCGACTCACATAGCCATGTCACCCCCTAAAGGGCGCCTGTGTTTTTGTCTTTTCCAGGTGCGTACTCAGAGTGACGGAAGTGGATATCGGATCCCCTGAGCAAACAGTCCTTGGAAATTATATGGTGAGTGCTTGAGGGTAGATTCTTCCCCGCCCCTGTACCACCAAGTATTACAATGTTTAGAAACTGACAAGCGTGCTTCTAGTTCTAGGTTCTTAGATAGGATTTCCATTCAGAGCGGCAAATGGATAAAGTCCCTCGAGAGACCTCCCAATCTTTAGAACAAAGATTTTGGGGATGGTTATCTTGCACACTTCCGTTGAAAAAGGGTTTCCCCAAATTCACATAAATTTTTAAGTGGGTTGGAATACCACGGCTTTTGGCTGTCCCCACTTAGGTCGTTCCCGTAGGGTGAGTACTTTTTCCCACTATGGCAGGCCTGTCTAAAGGTTTTAAAAGCTTTAAAATGCATAAAGAAAGTGATGCAGTGATACAGTGCACCCAGGTAAAGGGAGAGCATAAACCTATCACCCAATCCGTGAGAGAAATTGTTCTTTTAAAACCAAAGACCAAAGTTAGCAGCTAATCTGTATGGAGATGTGCTCCCTATGACATAATGTTCATTTTAATGCCACAAAATAAATGTGAAGTTCTATCCACAGGATTGATCAATTTTTATCCATTTCTATCCTAGGATTGGTAGAGACACATCCATTTCTATCCTAGGATTGGTAATTTCATCAAAATTGAGCCAACAAAGTTTGGTACGCGGACGCCAGTTGATTTAAAAAATATTTTTAAGGATAGGAAGCTGGCCAGAAAAACGATTAATGACGTCTTTGGCTATAAACCAAGAGATACTTGGCTGAGATAGAAACACAGTGCTTGTTGAAACATAAACTCCGGTCGCTGAAGCGAAACCAGTGAAGCTTGAGGAACACGTATTGGCCAAAACATTGAGACCAAATTGTTGCAAAAGTCCATGAGTTCATGAGAAACTTTCCATACACGGCGGGAGCACAATTTAAAAATTAAAAGCAAAGTAGCAGGGTTAGGCCCCATGGTGGGTGCCAAAATGTAAGTGGAAGAATGGGATAAACAATTTAAACATGCTTCTACACTTCTAAATAGGACATTGCATCTAAGATTTGAAGAAATTAAACTAATTTAAACTAGAAATCTTCAGAAATTTATCCTATTGTTCTCTAACTCTAAAGGATCTCTCTAATTTACTTTTCTCTTAGATTTAGAAGCTAATTAAACTGTTGAAATGACATTTAGAGAATGAGAAATGAACTAATTCTATTTCCTATGTGATTAAATATGCAAATCTATTGTAATGGCAGCCATGACTGCAAATGTTGGATGCTTGATTGCTGCTTGATGGATGTTGGATGAATGCTTGAATGCTTGGATGCAGGAAAACCTGCAGTAGATTACACAAGTGGGATCCATTTCACATGTAAAGAGTTGTATTTATAGCTTTCCGCGGTACATTTACCTGAGGGGATCTGGGGATAAGAACATGATTCAATCCCGAGAAAGAATTGAATGGCATGGGATGAGAAGATGGAGCTGATCATGGAGGAATTGTTCCTCCCCATGGCTTACCGAGCAAAAAGAGAAAGAGAGGAGGAGGATTGATGGAAGAAGATTGAAGGACTTCACCTGGTTGTCTTTAAAGCTCTTCCAGTGAAGATGAGTTACGTACAGTAGATTTAAAATCTAATTTTATTGAGTGAGTGAATAATTGTAAATGATTTATGCATAAATTAAATATTTTTTAGTTTATTTAATTTTTAGCAAGAGAATAAAATAATTTAATAAATCAAACTATGGGATTTGTTTATTAAATTAAAATATTGAGAGGAAGTGATAATTAAATAAAAGATTTTTAGAATATCTTTTATTTAATTAGAAGAAATATTGATGAGGTAATTAAATAACACAGGATGATTATTTAAGGATTTGTATGCAATTTTAATTTTCAAGATATAAATATAAAGCAATAATGATAATAATTAAATAAAACAAGGTTTTAATTTAGTTTATTTAGTGGGAAATAGAAGAATTAATAATGAAATTAATATAAATAAATATTTCTATTTATTTATTAAGTAGATGAATTTAAGATAATTAATCAAATAAGTCGTATTTAATTAATCAGATTCTCCGGACCATTTTTAGGTGTCTACACATAGTTTCAGAGAAAGGTATCGAAGTGGATTTGGCCAAGGTCAATGCCATAATTGAAATTCCACCACTGAAGAATATTAGTCAACTACGGTCTCTACAGGGAAGGCTACAATCAATCAGGAGGTTTATCTCCCAATTAGCAGACAAAAGTCATCCCTTCAATCATTTGCTACATAAGAATGTCTTTTTCAAATGGCACTGGTACATTTTGACCAATTTTTTGATGACGGCCCGTCGAAATTTCGACGGGATGCCAGGCCAAAATTTTGACATTTCAAATGTCGTCGAAATTCTAATGCAATTATAGCGACGAACAACGGTCGGAATTTTGACGGGCCGTCGTCGAAAAATTGGTCAAAATGTACCAGTGTGGGATCAAGAATGTGAAACAAATCTCAATCAAATGAAAGTAATATCTGATGTCACCACCCATACTAATGCCACCTATAGAAGAGAGACCATTATTACTATACATTACAACAATTGAGATTTCTTTGGCTGCTCTTTTAGCATAGGAAGATCCTGCGAGAAAGGAATAGGCTATCTATTATATTAGTAGGACTTTAAATGGTTATGAGATAAATTACACCTTCATCGAGAAAGCGTGTTTGGTAGTGGTATTTTCTACTTAGTAGTTGCGGCATTACATGTTAACCCACATAGTCAAACTCATAGCAAAGATTGATCCATTAAAGTACTTACTCAACAAGGTTTCCCTAATAGGAAGACTAGCCAAGTGGGTCATGATCTTGAGTGAATTTGATATCCAGTATGTAGATCTAAGAGCCATCAAGGGTCAGGTGATAGCCAATTAGTTAGTCAAAGCTCCACTACTAGAAAATCATCCAATGAACATCGAGTTTCCTGATGCAGACGTTCTTACTATGACAACACAACAATGACTGCTTTATTTTGATGGGTCCTACACACAACGTGGGTCAAGCACAAGAATTCTGTTTGTTACACCTCAAGGGTCACATACCATACAAAATTCCTACAGACTCATATTTCCATGTACAAACAACATAGTTGAATACAGGGCATTAATCATTGGCATCAAAGTGGTAGTTGAATGGAAGATCATAGAGCTACAAGTATATGGAGATTCACAACTAATCATTAATCAGGTAAATGATGAATATCAAACCAAAGATGAGAATTTGATGTCATATAAGAAAATGATGGATGATTTCAAAAAGTACTTTGTAGATATCAAGTTTGAACAAATTCCAAGGGAAGAAAACAAGGTTTTTGATGCTATGGAGATAATTGCTTCTCTCTTACATATACCAAAAAAGTGAGGTCGTTATGAGTTTATGGTGGAACAAGTGTCTAATCCTGCTTATGATAATCCCGAATCTCAAACTATATGCCATTTAGTTTACATTGAATCCTAAATTTATGGAAAGACCTATGCTTATCTAAAACACAATATCCTTCCTCTTGATCTTTCTAGAAACCAAAAATGCAACTTCATCTGCCAAACCACATGATATACCTTAATTTATGACATATTTTACCGTCAAGGTCTGGATGGTAGTCTTCTTCAATGTCTAGAACATAATGAGTTTGAGATAGCCTTACATGAGGTTCATGAAGGTATTTGTGGAGCTCATTCAAGTGGACTAACCCTAGTGAATAAACTCCTTTGTTTGGGGTATTACTGGCCAAATATGGAGGAGTCTTTTCAGTTTGTTAAGAAGTGCCAAAAATGTCAAACCCATGACAACCTAATCCATGCACCAGCACAAGAATTGCAACCGTTCACTTGAACATGGCCTTTTTGTTAGTAGGGACTAGACCTAGTACGAAAGATTAATCCCTCTTCATCCAATGGACACAAATTTATAATCACAGTCATGGAGTACTTTACAAAGTGGATATAATTTGTTCCCTTGAGAACAATCACTGGAAAAAGAATTGTTCTTTCTTATTGAATTACCTCATTTATCAGTATGGCATTCCTTAGTCCATTGTCACAGACAATGGTAGATCTTTTATGAATCAGGATGTTCAGGAACTATGTGAAAGTTTTCATATCCAACATCATTTTTCAACCCCATACTATCCTCAAGGAAATGGCCAAGCAAAGGCCTCAAACAAAACTATTCTAAAAATCCTAAAGAAAATAGTCAATGAGGTTGGACGTGATTGGCACATTCAACTAAATCCTGCTCTATGGGCATACCATACTAGCATCAGAACACCTATAGGAGCTACACCATATGCCTTAGTATATGGATTAGAGGCCATCCTACCTATTTAGTTTGATATACCATCACTCTGTGTGTCACTGAAGGGAATCATTTCAGATCAAGATTATAGAGTGTCTAGACTTCAAGAGCTAGAATTATTGGATGAACATTGTCAACAAGCTATGGACCATTTAAAGACATCCATAGAGGATGTCTAGACATTATAGTCACAGAGTAAAACCTAGAGAATTTCAAGTTGGAGACTTGGTCTTAAAGAAAAACCCTTGAAATCAACAATACAAATAGAAGAAAGGGAAGTTTGAACCTAACTGGCTAGGTCCCTTTGTTGTTAAATAAGTCTATGGATGAGGAGCTTATCAACTATCTACACCTAAAGGGGATTTGTTTGATGAACCTATCAATAGTCTCCATCTCAGAAAATTCTACACCTAAATCATGTAGTGCATGGTTATGGTCAAAATGGTCGCCTCAATCAAAACCTGGGAAACAAGCGTCTTGGTGACAAAAAAAATACAAAAAAAATTAGAAAACAAAAAAATACAAAAAATAATAATCATAAAGTCTAAAAAAGTACAATAAAAACATGTAGTGAAAACCTAGAAATAGGTTCTACTTGTGATTTAAACTATGTTTTCCATCTATTAGATGCATGTCTTGGTCATTCACTTTCGTCATCATTCCACCTATCATTGAAAAGACAACCTCTTGTACATATCCTGGAAATGTGATTGTTTCTCACCCTAGCCTGGGGGAAAAATCCTAAACTCGTTGTGGGCAATAAAATTTGAGCTTAATCAAATAGACAAACAATAGTATGACACCGAAGCAAACAAAATGATCATAGGGAAACTCAACATTGAACATACATCAAACATCAAAACATTTCAAAAAATCAACCATCCATATCAAACAACTAAAATCAAATCAATCAAAACAACTCAGGATGGATGATATTTTTTTAATCATGATTTTAATGCTTTAGCTTGAATGTTCAAATGTTGTACTTTGATTCTTTGCTATCATTTCTTTGGAGCAACTTGATGATGTATTGAACTAGAGAAGCTAGGAAGGAGAATGGTATTTTCTTTGTTTGTTGTCTGTGAGTTGATCATTATTATTGTGTGAATTGTCGCGAGATGTGCTCTACAAAGTATCACTGATGACATTCCAAATTTGCATAGGAAAATGTTTGATTCTTGTCTATTTATGCAAGAAATGCTTAGGTCATCTTGGTTTAATTATACCTAGATGCTTGTGTTAACTTGCAATATCAAAAATCATGAAAGTAGTACTCAGGTCATCATTGGTCTAATTATACCATTCATGCTTGTACTCATTTTCAACATTTTAAAGGCTCAATGATGATTAAAAAAGCATGATAAATGGATTGTTAAGATGACAAATTTAGCATATGTAGATTTGCATGGTTAAATTAGATTACATTTATGTTAGTTTTGCATGTACAAAGTAGTTTATTCCAAAGGTTGGTGGAGATCTCAAAAATAATGTTACCTTTTATCATTAATGGATTGAGTATACTTGACATTAACAAAAAAACATCATCATTATCATGTAGTTGCATGATCATTAGCATTTCATACATTGGAGGACATTATTATATCATTTACTCATTCATACATTCGATCATATATTTGCATTTATCCTATCATATTTTTTCATTTGTGCATCACATCATATAATAGCATAAGAAAAATATTTAAAAAAATCATTTACATAGTTGAATTTTCATTAATGTTATCATATCATACATCATACATTAGAGGTATCATCATATTGATCATTCATTCATCCATTCATTATATCATATAGTTACATTTGATATACCAAAAATAAAAGTGCATCATATCCCATTTGCATCATCATGTCATATATCATAGAAACATCATATCAAAAATCATACATATAGTTGCATTATCATATCATTCGTGTATATACATTATCATACATATATCAGTCTATGTAAATACTACATGAACCATTCATCCATACATCATCATTATAAGCATAATCACATTTAACATCATAAATAAAATATCATAAAATCATAACACATTATCATGATCATAGATTGCATCCATATCATCATCATATAAAACATCACATGGCATATAGAACAAGAAATTAAATGCATACATCATAGGAATTCATCATAGACATCCATCATAGAACCATATAGAACACATATAGATCGATAAATCCGTTGCATATCATATAAATCTCAAAAATCATAATGTCAAGTATACAATGATGTCTGAAATGTAAAGAGATACAACATCAAAATGGCCATGAATCAAAAATCGGAGTATACATCATGTCTCAAAATAAATAAGGGAATCCAATCATGAAGCTATGTGTTGCTAGCCCAAGATGGTGCAAACATCTTTGGACCAGTGCCTCCCCACCAGACATACTTGGATCTCTTATATCTCTCAAACGAGGTTGTGTCACACTCCTACTGTTAGTCCTAGAATGAGTCCTCTCATATTGAGACTGAGCATAACTAACTCTCTACTCTGTAGGAACTACATCATGGTATCGACCTCTATAGTACTCAACCTCACAAACCACACAAGTAACCTCTCGCCGCCAATGGGCTGGCGGAGGCGCCTGCATTTCCGCCATACCCATGGTCACATATCCGTCAATCAGACGGTTAATCAGTGACCATATCCATTCCTTCATTCCACTGTTTCCTTCCCCATGTCGTTCATTCCATCCACCCTCTTTCAATAATCCCTTCATCCATCATCCGGCCTCCACCATCCACCATCTCCTCCTCCACCATCATCTCCTCCACCATCCCCATCTCCATCTCCATCTCCCTCATCATCACCATCTCCATCTCCATCTCCCTCATCATCATTACTTCTCTCCACATCCTCCTCCTCCTCCTCCTCCTCATCTCTCAAATAATTGGATACTGAGCATACTCCTTAGTAATTGAAGCCTCAATGATATTAGGATAAATCTCCCAAATAATGGTCAGTAGACCCTGGTACTCCTGCACTATAACATCATAGGATAAGAAGGGTTCCCACTCAATGACATCCACCTAACATAGTCCATAATGTGCAACACCCTGAGGCATGCACTGTAGTCTTTCATACTATCTAAGCACCCTCCTTGAAAAAAATATCTCAATGATGAAACATGTCCTACCAATCAAGTACATGGATTGGCATAAGTATGGAATCTCCATATCATCATTCGGCCACTGCTCACAACCAAGATAGGGTCACCATGTAACTGTCTCTGCATCATCAAGGACTCTCCTCCAATGCTCCAGTTTACCCATTCAAGGCTGAGTAACTAGACCTACATATGCATGAACGTATGGCCTCAGGGTAGGTCGTTGTCTGACTACAACTAGATGAGTGATCACTATATGATCCCACACCCACACCTGAAGTAATGTAACTCTGGAAGAAAAATTGGCCCCTCTGAGGTAGACCACCTAATGCAAATCATGATATAGATGAGAAAGCATGCACATACCCCATGCATATCTAGTACCATGGATGATCATACTCTCAAAAATCCAACCCCACCTAATTGAAATTCCCTTTGACTTGCAATCAGGACAAAGGAACCCTCCAATGAAACTAGCAAGTACCGATGGAAAGGTAGCATAGGAATCAACCATCTCTCACCATAGAATCGTGTATCCACAAATCCTATCATCCTGAAAAACTCAGCACAGTGCAATAGTCCCAACCTACTCAGTAGAATCATAAACTACTAGCTCCCCAATAATAGGTATCCATAAGATCCACCATACATCCTTTGGGTTCACTGTCATCTCTCTAGTGGAAAAATGAAATGTATTATTCTCACTATACCATCTCTCTGCTAAGGCTGTCAATAGTACCTGATTAATCCTAATCGGGGGCATATCTAGAAGAGAAGACAATTCACATTGTGTAATAAGGTCAGTTTCAGACTGTATCAACTGAAGTATCAAATCAAATGTCCTAGGAAACCACTCTTGGATCTGTAAGTTCGTCAAAGGCTCTTATCATAACAAAACATCAAAAATTAGTAATATTTATCAATTAATCAAACATCAATCAACCCATCAAATCTAATCAGCTCTGGTGAGACTGTGATCAAATCTCATGAGAAACTATCATTGATCCTCACCTATCATGAGGACAATCATCAATTTATCATTGATCCTCACCTATCATGAGGTCAATCATCATTTTATCCTATTCATCCTCACCTATCATGAGGTCAATCATCAGTTTATCCTATTGATCCTTGCCTATCATGAGGACAATCAACAATTTATCATTGATCCTCGCCTATCATGAGGTCAATCAATCAGTTTATAATTGATCCTCACCTATCATGAGGTCAATTATCAACAATCAATTATTAAATCTCACCTATCATGAGATCAATAGAAATCAAACCTATTAGGATCATCAATAAACATCAACAATGAAATCAAATTTCAGGCTGATGTGATAAAAAATTATCAAAATCATGGAGTTTACTAACAATTTACATCTTTCTGACTTCAAAGCACTAAAATAGTGATTCAATGCTCTAAAAAATTTAATGCGCCATTAAAAATCATCAATGCGTCAAAACAAGTGGTCATTGTGCTAAATTAGCTTATGCTCCATTTCAAAACCTCTATGCGCTATTTCAGGAGACCAAAGTGTTGATTGGATGGATGTGCCATTTTAGGGTCCCTATGCGCTAATCTAGATCACCTACGTGCCATTTTTGTCTATGCACTAATCTAGGAGTTCTATGTGCCACTTTATCTATCCTAAACGCTATTTTGGCCTATGTGCTACAACTACCTATCTATACGCTACAAAATCTTATCAATGAACTAAAATAGAAAGTGAATGCACTACATCAGTGTGTGCATGAACTAAAATACATAAAACTAAATTCAAATGACATAAATGTGTGAAAATTGAAATGAACAAATTACAAGGAGGTTTTTGGGGTACCTATTGGAGGTCTGTATGTGACCGAGCAGTTGTGTCATCCCATGCACTCAAAACGGTGAGTGTGGTATGGAATAACCATTTTTGTCCAAATGCTAAGCTTGCTCTCACTCTCAAATTTCAAACTCACAATGCACAAATGAATTTGAAAATCCACCTTTTTAGCTTTTTATAGAATGATTAAGGTGGGATTTTTGGTGGGATTTAATTATTTTATTTTCCAAGAGGCTTAATTCATCAATTTCACATTTGGTGGACTATACATCATTTTAAGGGACATAAATCGATTTTGCATCATTGAAATTGAAAATATTTATCAAATCATTAAAAAATCATAAAAATTTGAAAATTTTCCAAAAAAAATCATAAATATTTTGAAAATTTTCAAAAAATCCAAAAAATAAAAAAATTCATCAACTTGTCTCCCGACGGGGCATATATCCATCATCACCTGAAAATCAACATCTAGGGCATACTGAAAAAATTTCGTCAATACTAGCAGTAGCAACAAAAATGTTTTTTGAAGCAATGCGTAAACACATCACTTCAAAGAGGGGCAATATATACACCTAAAGTTTTTTTGGATAAATCTGATTAATTAAATACATTTATTTGATTAATTAACCTTTAATTCATCTACTATTAAATAATTTTTTATTTTATTTATATAGTTCATTTCTTTAATTCTTCTATTCTATTTGCATTCTTCTAATTATTTATTCCCTCTTAAGCACTATGATGATGTAAGCATTGCGACTCTTAAAATACCAATCTAGAGAATGAGATGATGCAAGATGCAGGAATCTAATGATATATGATAATTGCTAAAATGATATGATGTAATCTTGTAGATGAAAATGACATAAAATAGATAAAATAAACTAAGATGCAGCTATATGAAGAGCCATGATTATAAAACTAAGATGATTCTAATATGATTCTACAATGATGATTGCTATTTTTCTAAATATGATAGTTGCTCAAATGCTTCTAATGTTATTTCTACAGAGTAAGATTGCATAAAGTTGGGATCCATTTCCTATAGAAAGAAGCTATATTTATAGATTCCCGACAACATATTTGTGATGTGGCAGTAGGTAATGGTCTAGATTTTATTTGAAAGATTTAATGGTGAAGGATGAAGAAGCCAAATAAGATTATGGAGATTGTTCTTTCCCATAAAAACATTTTTCTAGAGGATAGGAAGAATCAATGGAAGAAGATGAATAATTTTTCCTATAATTTTTCTCTAATTTGTCTCCAAAGTTTGTCCTTGAAGGCTGAGTTGAATTAATTAGATATGAAATATCTAATTTTGTTAGTGTATAATGATGAGTGAAAATAGGAAATAGTTGTAGAAATATGTCTTAATTGAATATTTGGATTTATTCAATTTAGGAAGAAATTGGAAATATTCTATTTAGAGGAAATTGAAATATTTAGAAGAGATACCAATTATTAAATAAAACAAATATTTGAAATTGTTTATTTAATAAAAGATGGATAATGATAATTAAATAAGACTATATAATTTAGTTTATTTAATTAAGAGGGAATAAATAATTAAATAATACAAACTATTGAAGTTGTGTTGGAGCTTTTAAAATTCTTGTGACTTTTCTCGTTCTCCATGTATCTAGTCTACCTTTGAATAAACCATTGTCCCCATAGGTGAGTAGGATTTATCCTCTCGAGGCTTCAAATGTTCTAATCTGGCATTGACTAGTTTTTGCCAGTTCTTGGTTCTTTAAGTCACTCCTCAAGCCATTATTTACATCTATTTACTGCCCCCCTTTGGTTAGCCTACCAGTCACCCAATCCATTCGCCAAAGCTACTAATTTCCTAAGTCAAGGTTTTAATTTTCCTGATGACTTAAGCTTAAGTCATCAGTCTGCAGGGGTCATGACACCAACGAACTAGCCAAAGCCTTTCATTAAATGCTAACTATGTTGTATGTAGGTTTTTGAGATTTGAGGATATTGGAGATTATCTAGATCGTACCCCACCAGCTCGTGGACTTAAGGTGCCAACCAGTTATTTAGTGCGAGGTTGAAAAAATGGAGACATGTGTCTTATGCAGATGTGGGGCCCAACCTCCACTAACAAGCTCATCGTCCATGGCTTTAGACTGACGACTGAGATCCAAAGCAAGGGTCAATCTCCACTATTCCCCGTTGACTCATAGAGTAAAGATGAAGGTTGTTTAAAGGCCGCAGGGTCAACGAGATTGAGAAACATGGCTCAAACCTTTTAGTTTGCATTATGTGTGGGACCCGCTGACAAGGAAGTGCATGTCCAAGATGGATTAATGTTATTGGTCGAATAAAAGTCAGCAACACTTTGTTGGATTTCAAACCCAGTCAACCCAGCGAGAACCATTTGATCTACCAACTCTTTAGGAGACTAGTGGGCAATATTCAAAGTTGGAAAATGGCATGTGGTAGCCATTTTATTATGCAACAGAGTGAAGCATTAATGAATTATTTCTTGCTTGTGTGATCAAGTTGATCTCAATTCATGTGGAGATGTAATTGTTGGCAATCATGAAGGGTGATCCATAGATTCCCATGCGGCTCAGATTCAATGGTGCTAGTACATACACCACCAAATTTCCATGTTTGCGCATGTGTTTTTACTGAAAATTGATGATGGTTTCCATTGCCTTGCATGATAAATATGGGAGGAATTAACTGCTAATTGTGTCATTCATTTCTAGTAGTTAGAAATTTTTTGA
>VDFB02227626.1:0-11177 GCA_007258455.2 Sequoia sempervirens
CAACACTTGTTTCATTTTTTATCATGTGTAACACATAACTATCTCCCCACTTTGATCCTAGTGGTCAGACACATGTCCCCTATGTCGGTGACCTAACAGCTCACTGTCCTATGTGATGTGTGGCTATCCAATAGGGTCAAGGTGAGAGGGGCCTGACAATACTCTGGATTGCTCTCTCATTATTTAAGAGATGCATAATTGAACTTGATGCATCTTTTGAATCTGATATTGAAAGTTGATCAACTGGTGTGATTCCATATTGATTTAATGCATTAATAACAAGTATATCTTTGATCAAGTTGCTTGATTTTCTATTTCTTTCAAAGCATGTTGAGCTCTACCCTCATGGGAGCCATATTTACCCCACATGTTGTATTTAACTGAATCAAAACAATAACAAAACTTGTCCTAAATATGCTCATGAAGCAAACAAGTTAGAAAAATAGATGCATATTTTGGATTTTTTTGATGAATTCCTTGTTTTCCAGGACATCCAAGGTTTGCATGCTTATTTAATGCACTTATGGATCAGTTTATACATGCATAGGTAGGTGTGTGTGTAAGGATTGAGATCTTTTATTACTTAGAGCATTGCTCTAATATCATTTTTTTTCTAGATGCAGGTGCTAGGAGTACTACAGAGCTGGGAATGACACAAGCAGCTTGAGGCAGCAACAGTAGGGCAAGAGGGAAACTTCACAACTAGTCATTCTCAAGAAATGAATGGTCTCCACTCTTATATGTACATAGTGTTTCACTTATTCATGTATAAATTGCTTCTTTATTTTCATTGAATAAGCAAAGTTAGTCCCTTGGCTTGTGAGGGACATGTACACTTCATGTTTATCAATAAAAGATTACATTTGTATACATATGATTCTCTTTTCTCATTTTTTGTAATTACAACATTAGAATGAAAAAAATGTAATCTATTTCATTTGACAATCCTTTTCCATGCATATTAAACCTAGTAGACTTATGGTTTATCTTTTAAATGTTTAAATGTACAACACAAAAGAATAAACACTAAACCTAATTTCAGCTGAAAGCTAAAAATCAGGTAACAATTTCAACATAGCAATTTGGAGCAAGGCTACAAAGTCATGAGTTAGAATTATCAACAACATTTTTTTCAATCATACTTATATATTCTATAAGAGGGACTTCTTCATTTTTATAAAACTCACTATCTAATGATGACATGTGAGGAGAGGATGATAATAAATTTATACCTTGATGTTGATCTACTAATGTGATTGAATTTGTGAGTACCAAAGAAGTAGAAAATACACTTTTATTAGAGATAGAGTCATCATATATTTTTTTCACACCTTGATCTGGAATAATAACATCACAATATTATATATTCACATCATGAATAGTAACTTCCACTAGCATGGATTCATTATTTAGAAAAGAAACTTCTTATCTTTAGGTTGAAATTATCCCAATGAACTCATTATCTAATGATGATGCAAGAGAAGGTGAATGTAACAAATTTGCATGCCATTTTTTATCAATTGGCAAGGTCTCTTCCACAATTGACAAAGGAGAAGGAATGACTTCATCTTCACAAAGGAAATCATCATATGAGGTTTCTAGACACCAACTGCGGATGAAGACATCATGATGATGCAAATCTAACTGAAACTCATCCAATTGAGTGTTTTCTATTTATCGTTCTTTAGACAGCCCAAACTATCTAATTTAATTTAGATCAAAATCTTTAATTTCGTCAACTAGGCCTTCCTCTTCCATAATCAATAAAGGATAAAAAAATACACTTTTACCACATATCAAATCATTGTCTATAGCATCAAGACACCAGTTTGGATGAAGGAATAATGAGACTCCTCTTTTATAATCTTTTCTTTATCGTTTTGTTTAATTTTTTATTGCATGCTTGTCAAAATAATTCTTGAGGATTCATTTTCAAATTAATTTTCATCTTTTCTTTCAGGCATGCCATTGAACAAATGTTTTCCACTAGCTTGAAAATTAAGCCTCTCATTTTTTTGATCCATCAAGAAGGTTTGAGTTTCATTACCATTCTCTTCACCACATAAATAATGCATTTCAATGTTACCTTATTTTTCTACCTCTATTAATCTTAAATCATCTTCACATCTGCAGGTTGCTTGAGTTTTGGTGAACATAGATTTTTGTGGGTCCCAAAACCATTTCTCCACTTCCTAGGATAAAATTCCCACTCACAAGGCCAACATTGTCATTAAGTCCAGGGTCATCCCACAATAATGGGTCCCAAACTTGGGACATCCTAACTTTTTCCTTAAATCACATATTTTTTAGGAAAACTAATGATTTAAGCCTTGAGCAATTCCATCTAAAGGATTTTAATTGAAGAGGGTTAGATGAAACCCCCTTAGATAAAACCCCCTTGGATAGAACCCCTCTAGTCTTAAATCATACCCACAATGGAGTCTCCTTCGACCCTATCAAAATGTTGGAAAAAAAAACACATTTTCTTTACCTTCTGAGGGATTAAATAATATCATTTAAAAATTATGTTTTGTAAGTATGTAGCTCTTATTATAAGATTTCCAAAAATTAATGTAAAGAGGAAAATACTCTCAAAAATTCCTCTTCAAAAAGTCTCACAACGCATTCAAACTGGAAACAAAAGCTTGCAACAACTATAGAAACTTTGTTTGCACAAGAAACTAATTGTATTCTTCTTCAACAAAATTTGATTACAAAGGGTTTTAGTCATCCACGGACTGATATGCAGCAATGAAGCTTCCTACAGGAATCTAATATGCAAGAAAATACATTCATACAATCATATGCTTAGTTATGTGAGCTTTAGCAACAAAAATTCACTCTCCCAACACAAGAAAATACTTGCAACTTCTGAATCTCCATCCCTGTCAATCTGAAACTTCCATGGTTGTTGTTTATCAGTCCAACCTAAAAAATAACATAAAAAACCAAGCCTCTAGAGAAAAGGTATGCATCCCTTGCTTCTCCCTTTCAAAAATTGTGTTTTCCAATTTCTTCCAGGCTTTCAACAACTTCCATAACCTCCACTACTTGCTCAGAAATTTAATTAAAATTAAATTCTTTTCCTCTCTTTCCCAGGTACGCCATACCTTTTGGAAGCAAATTAAAACCCCATAAAATACATAAAAGCATAAATTAATTCATTTTTAACTGCCTAGTCAATATTGGAGGTTGCAGTTTTAATTCTCCATTCGAAAATCCAAAAAAAGCAAAAAAAAGTAGACCATCACCTAGATGCCCACTCCTCTATCCCTACTTTTTAGGGCCATGATTTTGTGCTTTAAATCATCCTTTATCCTATTTCCCATGCCCATGATGAGTTTTATAATTTATTTTGTAATTTAAAGTGCTTTATTATGCTTTTTAGTTTTAAATCCCACTAGTCAACTTGTCATAGTTGCAAAGGAAGTTAATTAACAAATATAATTATTTGCAGATAAATAATTTATCACCCTCAACATGCAATCCAATCAAAAAATTAATCCACTTCAAAATCCAAAGTTGCACAATTCAAAAATTCAACCTTTTTTGTTGGCACAGATTGCAAGTCTCCATGGATGATCCTGCATCATACACCCATGGTAGAAAGAAAGTGATATTTCACTTTTCAAGAGGATATCCAAGGTGAATAACCTCAGATTTAGACAAAAAATAAGCATCCTCAATAGGCCTTCCAACCCATTTTACCATTTGAATACTCCATGTATTTCCTTCTCCTTGTGCTCTTACTCACCCTATGATCAAGAATAGTTTCAATCTGCTCCTTTTGTGAACTTGGTATTGATGTTTGCTACTACACATCTACTAAACATTCATCATTTTTAGGCTCATGAAACATGGTTAGATTATAAATGTTAAAAAGTTGTGAAATATTGAGTTCACTTGGCAATTCTACTTCATATGCATTACTCGATTCATGTTTTCTCATAATTCGACAAGGTCCAATCTTCTTCATTTTTGACTTGTTATTAGTACCCACTGGAAATATTTATTTTCTCAAATGAACCATCACCTCATCACCAACTTGAAATTCTTTGTTTTCTCTTCAAATCAACATTAGCCTTATACTGAAAATTCATTTTATGAATGCATTCTCTTACCTCTTCATGTAGCCTCTTCATGTGATCAACAAAATCCTCCGCATCTAAACTTTTGTTTTCAACTTTATCAATAATTTTTAGATCTAAAACCACTCTTGGACTACTGCCATAAACAATTTGGAATGGAGACTTACCCGTGCTTCTATTCACTGAGTTGTTATAGACAAACTCAGCTTGTGGTAGTATCAAATCCCACCCTTTTGGCTTGTCGCCAACTAGGCATCTTAACAAATTTCCCAAGCTCCTATTCACAACCTCTATTTGGCCATTTGTTTATGGGTGATAGGTTGAACAAAACTTCAAATCAGTCCTAAGCTTCTTCCATAGAGTCATCCAAAAGTAGCCAACTTCCTTTGGCTAACGATGAATATGAAATGTAAGTCAAAGATGTTTCTCTTCACCCAAGATCACACTAGGTGCGATACACATCTAGAAATTGTTAGCATATTGTGGTCATTAATGTCAAAGGAAATCAAGAGTGAGATGGAACTGATACTAGCAAGGGAATTATGTTGAATTGATGTCTAAGGAGAGACATGGCATGGTACGAATTTGGTTCTAGAAGATGTGGGGAAAGATTGAAAAATGTTGCTTAGAGTGTTGCAAATGTTGTCATGCATTGTTGTCATGAAACTGTGGAGTATTCTTTCAAGCATCTGAAGAGAAATCAAAGATCAGGTCAGATATGGGTTTTTTGAGAGCTTCTTAGAAAAATTTTATGCAAATGCACTCATAAATGAATTATGTCTACTTTTGGTTAGAATTAGGGTTTACTAGTTAAACCCTAGGGTTGCAGTCATGGTTCCCAAACAAAAAATTCTATTTTGATGTTGACTGCCTATCGTAGGTTACCAGCCGCATAAATTACAACTTATGTCATTGAAATCATGTTGTGACTGACCCATTACCTAGTCTTTCAGTTAGTGTCGCTTATTTATCCCTTTGAACATCAGATGGTGAATGCTTAGTAGTTTCATATCCGACAGCTATCGCTAAGGTCTCGTGCATAGCAGCTAGGTTTTGAAGTCTTCATTTGGTTTGCATGAGGAGCCATGGAACCTTGGTCTACGGTTGTGATCAAGAATAGAAGATTCAACGATGTCCACTAGCCTACGAAACCTGTGGTGGGACACAATCCATACCTCATAAGGAAGCAGGGAACAGTCAAGATCAAACAGTGTTTTGATTGGATGGAGACAAAGCATTTGGTGGGTCCGACAGACACATGGTGACATATCACTCGATCGCTTCACATCTCTATTGTATGAAGCAATGGGATGGTTCCCTGGATGAGACAGAATGGGAAGGAAGCGGAAGTAATCAGAAGAAATGAGCCCGCCAACCCGCTGAGACTGCAGGCCCGTTCCCGTACGCTATATAGCAAGGGACAAATGTAATGTCATGACGATCCCGTACCCGGAACGGTATTCCATTTACTGTGGAAATGATATATGGAGTCATTTGAGTTACAAAGTGATATCATGAATGAAGATCAAATTCGCGTATGTGAAGGGTGGATGATCTAACACCATCATCAAGGTTTGCATCACAATCAACATGGGTGAGTCAAGAATCGAGCCATACGGACATGGATCGAAAACAAAGATTTGCGCGAAGGCTCATCGAACAAAGGTGTAATGGATGAACAAGCGCGAACACCGATCGGTGAAGTGAGGATATCGTATGGTGTAGGATTTCTCAAACATAAAGAAATACAACAAGTCTTATGTGATAGCGGCTCTTAAACTAAAAACCCACTTACTCTGGTTAAATTTTGGCTCAATCGCGAAATAAACAACGTACTGGGTGATTATCCAAAAAATAGGTGCGGCATGAAATCACGTATGGAGATTAAAGCCAGCCTAGATCGGCAAACAAAGAACAAAATTGGAAATGCATATCTGGATCCTAGGGTTTGATTGAAGCAGGACAATGAGGGAAAGTAATTCTTGAAAGGTAATTGAAATGAAAGAATGCAAGCATGGAAGGAAGATGGATATCTGTGGAACCCTAACAAAAGATGTGAGGGAGGAATCCAAGGTGGACCAAGGAAGAGAAGAAATGGAAAGGAATTGGAGGAATGGAAGAAGGAAGGAAGGAATGGAGGGAAGGAAGGAGCATGGAATGGAAGAATGGGGTGGAAGGAACGGAGTTGCAGAGTAAGCTGTAACATTGATTCGTGTTCTTGATGAACAAATTGTAATAATCCTTTATGTTGTAAAACTGATTGGTTGGTGCCATCAAATAACTGAGTTGGCACTCAGAATAGGGGATTGATGTATCCTTAGGGTTGGTGCCCTTAAAATTTGTAACAAAAGGTTTCTTTGTGAGGCTAGATTAGGACAGTAGCTCCTAGCAACATTTTCTCACTGTGGTTTTTCCCATCTTGGGTTTTCCATGTATATCTTTTGTTACGAGTTGTTAGATTGTGTTCTTGTTTAAATTTATTTATTTCATGTTTCAATCAGCACACTAAGTGTTTAAGAAGTCAGTTTGCTCTAAAGGTTAAAGGGATAAAATTTTAATATCTACTGATTCAACCCCCTCTTAGTAGATTGTTGTGTTCCAATAGAACTCACCAAGAACGATGGACAAGGAAGACAACCATTCATTTTAGGTGTACCAAAGTAAGTGTTCGATTCATTTTAAACCAAAAAGGAAATGATGAAGATTATTGTTCATTTTAAGCCCAAAGTACAAGTGAGTTCATTTTAAGCCTAAAAGGAAATGATGAAGATTGTTGTTCATTTTAAGCCCAAAATACAAGTGAGTTCATTTTAAGCCGAAATTAGATGTTTCTAATGCTAGAGATCATTAGTGATTATAATCACTTTAGATTCCAAATCCAAGCCAATGTACCTATAAACAATTAGCTTTAAGAAATAGGGACAACAAAAAATAGTTAGGGTTAGATGAAAAAGAAATCTAAAATCAAATGAAACCCCAAAACTTAAGCTCCCTGATATACCTACAAAGGCATTGCTTTGTCATGAAAAGTTGTCACTCTATCAAACAAAGGTGTTGTTCTGGTAAATCTATAGAGGTGTCATCATTGGTAGATGTGTCGCTTATTGCAGAGGTGTTGACCTGTCACCTACAAATAGAAAAGAAAAGATATCAGACAAAAGCATCACTATTTGCAAAGGTGCAGGCCTTTGAATTTCAAAGGCGTCACTATTTGCAAATGTGTCAATCTTCTCAGTTGCATATGCGTCGTTCTACTTCTATTACTTGTAATGTCCAAAAAACTCAAACAAAAACAAGTTAGCTAGGGACGTGTGGCCTACCGGGCGTGCTAAAATGTAACATGGTTAGGTAATATGATCAAATGTAAATAAAATTAACTAAGAAAACAAGTAATTGATCATACTAAACCATATTCAATGAGATTATTCACAATTACTAAACAAGATTCAATTAAAGCATGAAATATCAAAGTAATGCAATTGAAAACCTAATTAGCAAATGCAAACCTCAATCCCATTGGAGGATTAGTGTTGAAATTGATGTGGAATGCTCAACTTGAACCTAATCCATGGTTGATGATGCAAAAGCTTCAAAGATGTATGATAATGGCGATTCACAAATATAATTGGCTTAAGGATGAGTATGAAAATGTGTAGAGTTTGGTTACTTGAATGCTTGTGAATGAGAATTCATATAAAATGAATATTATTTATAGAGTTTTCAAATGAATCAATGGTTGAGATTGAATTGACCAATCAATGGATTAAATTAAAGGAGAGAAGATGACATGGATCAAATATCAAATCAAGGGTTGATAGTGCATAATGACATGGATCAAGGATTTTAATCAAAGGTCCAAATTGCTTGATACAATAACAAATCCCTTAATTTTAGGAGAATGTGCGCGATATTTCCATGTGGAGGGAAAACATGAATTGAATTAAGGAGGAATATTTCATGAGATTATTCTTTGAATGATTGGAGGAAATTGTTTTATTCAAGGGGTAAACATTTTTGACCGGAGCTATGAACTGGAATACAACCATTCAACAATACCACCCCAACGGGGTTTGAACCTTGGTGGCAAGAACACTAATGCCACCTTTAAACCAACACACCATGCCAATACCGACAATGATTGGAGGAAATTAACCAATTTAACAATTTAGAAAGTATTTAATTGTGCAAGTGGAGGGAATTAGGGACATTAATTAAACAATTAGGAACTATTTAATCAAAGAGGAATTTATAAAATTTAATAAAATAATTTACATTATTTAATCAAATAAGAGGAAAATTAGTGTGCAGATGGCGAATTAATCAAATAAAATTAATTATTCGATTAATAGGGGAAAATAGTGAATTTAATTAAATAATTTACATTGTTTAATTAAATAGGTGAAATAGGTGAGCTATGAGAGAAATTGTGTTAATACATGAAATCTTGATGTGTGATATGCTTAAGATATTTTTAGGTGTCTAAAATATGATTGCTTCGATCCCCTTTAACATTGTATTTCTAAAATCAAGGTATCTCTATGTTTTGTGGCACTTATGCTTTCAATATCTCAAATGACAATGGGCTCCTTTTAATGTATTATGATGGTTGTCCATTTTGGTTTTGGTTCAAGGTTGAGATTTTTTGTTGAAGTGAGGTTATGTTTTGCAAAATTTGGTTGATGATGGAATCATTAGTTGAAATGTTTTGGGAATGTGGTGAACATGGTGGAATTGTGTATGTGCTAGGTGGGCTACTATAATGCAAAATTATGACTAGCTGGGATGAAACTTGAGGTGTGACATGTGAAGATCCAAAACCATAAGGATTTCCAATGGAGAAACCTATTGTTGGATTTATACCAATGCTTCATTGTGTTGTTGAAGCCATAATTGGATTGGTGTATGTAGGAATAGAGGCTATAGTTGTAGAGAGGGAGACTTGACTTCCTCCTTGACCTTGAGTATATCCCAAATCTTGAGTGCACCTAGCCATTGTAGGAACTTATCATCAACTATATGGGATAGGCTATGCACAAAATCTAATCCATGATCATCATTAATCAATTTCCTCATGTTGTCAATTATAGGAACTACTATATCAATGAATTTTTCAGTGCTCACAAAGTCTTGAAGTTTTTCTAAGTCTTTGTCTAGTTTTTTTAGTTTGTCTTCGGGAACATGGGTAACCATAGTCTCAAAATCTGTAGAGATAGGTGTTTGTAATATTTTCATTGCTATGTTAGCATCAAGAATAGATTCCAAGATGGGTTGAGTATTGACAACACTTGTCATGAAAGAGTTAGAAGACTCATGATCCAGAACAGATGTGAAATCGATGTGGGATGCCATAACTCTAGAACTACATCTCACTAAAGTATTGGCAATAGGAAACCAAGTCATGAAACTCATACAAGTTCCAAAACACTTAAGTGTACCCAATATTAACACTAAACTAATAAACAAACACAAAAAAATGACTAAAAATAAAAATCAAACAACAAAAGCAAGCAATAAACACAACACCAGAGGTCCAAGAAAAAATTGTATGGTTAAGAATAACAGAATAGGGATTCCCAAGGGTGTTTGAGTCCTAGTCAGGGGTTCTATAAACTCAAAATCTGTATGTGTACTATATTGCTTAAGGATTTTGATTCTACTTGCAAATAGTTGTAACAGTAAATAATTTCTCAAAATTTTCTTAATTTATGCCAATTTGATTTGAAATGTAAGTATACAAGAATGTTGAAGATGTTTGAACAAGTTATGAATGCCAATTTGAGATCTAAAATGCAATAATTGACTGATTCTAAAATGAAAATTCCTAGAAATGATGATTTTGATGAAATTTTGAAACACAAACAATCCACTTTCTTTCACCTTTATGAACTATATGCAATATACTTAAAAACATACAATTATTGATTCCAAAATAGAGATCTAAAAGTACTAATAGACTAAGCAAACATAGACAAACAACTATGAAGAAGTTTGTCGATGCACCTACATAAGGATAAGGTCACCTAGGGGCATTTGTATCCTTGGTAGGAGGTTTGCAAACTAAAAAATTGAATGTTTAAGTTGTTTAGGATTTTTGGTTTTGTTTGCAAATATGTTTGACAGTTATTGTTTTTTCCAAAATTTCTTAATGTGAGTGAAATGCAAGTGCATGAAAATGTTTGAACAACTAAAGATGATTTTGAAAGCAATTTTGAATGCAAATATGATCTAAATGATTGAAACAAACCATAATGAAAGTTATAATGCAAGCTATGATGTAATATTTTTGGATTTTTATTTTTTTATGATGCAAATATGAAACCCTAAATAAAGGATGTAAAACAATGCAATGTAAAAACTATATCTAGGATGATTGAATGCAATTTTTAGAAGGTTTATGATGTCAAAATATCAGGTTCACCAAAATGTAATGTTGGGAAAAGGGGTGAAATAGGGAACTCTAATGTTTAATATGTAAACCTATGGTTAATGCCTTCCTTTCCCAAAATTACATTATAAGGGGAGATAAACAAGATGAATAGATGGACTATCAACCACAAAGGTGAGACAATCAGACCTGAATCTCCCTTTGTTAGAGGTTTGGAAATAGATTGGAAATTATTTGAAATGATTAGCCTAATTAAGCTATATGACCTAATATGGGGTGAAGCCACATAAGTGGTTTACACTTTTGAAGAGGAAGGAAATTTGAGAAAAAATGACCCCATGGCAAAAAAATTGGTTTTAGGGGTTCGCATGAACCTAGATGTTCGACCGAACCATAAAGGGGTTCGACCGAACCAGGGTTCGAGCGAACCCACTAACTATTGGGCCCACATTTCCCGCCAAAAAAATAAAGGAAATGTGCATATTAGGGGGGGTTCGCATGAACCAGGGTTCGAATGAACCCTGGTTCGCTAGAACCCCTGGGGGTTCGCTAGAACCCCCTTTTTCCCTAATTTTTTAATTTGTACACACAAAAAACCTAAAATTTTACGCTTTCAAGCTCCGATTGGGGATGAAAATGGGGGAATATTTAGAAACCAAACTTGGAATCGAGTAGCCTTCAGAACGAGCTATCCAATGAATATA